>QWTY01006371.1:0-18251 GCA_008033365.1 Pseudorectes ferrugineus
ACAGAATGGTTTGAATTGAAAGGGGTCTTAAAGACCATCTAGTTCCAACCTCCCTGCTGTGGTCAGGGACACCTTCCCCTAGACCAGGTTGCTCAGAGTAGAAGGATGACCAGGAGAAAATCACTGATTTATTACTTTCAGTGAAGTCTTAATTCTTTTTTAGAAAGGTAGTATCCCAATATAGAAACCACGAGCATAAAATAGAGGAGTACTAGGAGGTGTAAAGAGATAAATCCTTCACCGTCTGGTTCCTCGGTAGCCACCAGGGTACATCCCCTATTTTCCTGCATCCTTTGGAGCAGGAGCATTGTGGGCATCCATCCAGCCACTTCCAGCTCACCTGCAGGACCTGGCAGCTCATTCCTCTGCTGAGCATCCTGGGGTGCCCCAGTCCTACAGCAGCTGGGATGTGGTCTCTACCCACATGTGGGCTGCCCTCTCTGGACTGCCCTTTGTGTGGAAACACTGTCAGAGCAGGAGAGTCTCGGGGTATGGGATGTTTACCTGAAAGCCCCGACTGTTTGCAGGGTCTGTTGTCCTCACAGACAGCGGTGACAAACTGATGGGGTTTGAGCCTCCTGGTGCGAGGCTGCAGCTGTCACAGACGAGCGGCTCTGATGCTATTTGGCCCGCAGGAGGAATTTGTTCCAGATGGTTCCGCTGTGTGCAAGCTGTTTGCCACAAGTCTGAGGAAGTCTTGCAGCTTCCATGTGTGCAGGGTGGCTGTTATCAAACTTTTAAGCAAGGAACTAAAAAGTGCTTTTTAAAAACACTTGTCGTGACTGGGAGGTAAGAACCGACAATCCTCACCGAGATGTTACTGTGTGTGCTTTTTCTTTATTTTCATCCATAACCTCGGTGCTTTATCGAGGGCAATAAACATTGCTCTCCACAGCATATCAATCAGTCACAGAGAGGCTCTCCAGCTGATTTTGAGCCTCTTCTGACCCTCACAATTGGATAATGATTCCCAAGTAAAGCTTAAAAATATACCTCTTTTACTAATGTGAAACACCAAATTACTTCTGCTTCCAAACACAGGGGGATAGGAAGGAATAGCAATGCTTTTCCCTCCTTGCATTAGCAGCATATTAGGCACGTGTGATACAGTCCCTTTACTCCTGGGGAGAGTTCCCCCTCACTGGTCTTCCCAGCGTGGCAGAGAGGGAAATAACTCAGTGATTAACCAACCCATTAACGAGGTGTGTGTCTAATCAAAGACCGAGCTTGTTAAACGCCTAAACGCTCCTCTGCCCTGCTATATCTGAATGATATAACATTCTAAAAAAATCTCTCAGGAACTTAATTGTACAACAAATACCATAATTTTTCTGTTTTGAAATTTGCTCCGAGAAGCACCTTTTCTTCCTTTCCAAATTTTTTACCAGGAAATTGGAGCACATTCTCCTCAAAAACTTATGAACTTGATGATTTTCAGTTGGCATGTGGGTGTGTTTGTCCTTACCTCCTGTCATGAAACCAGCACAAAATCTAATTTTATTATATTAGTTAAAGCCTCTTTGACAGCACTTTCAGCATGTTTCCACTGTTCTGTTTAAACTTGCCCTTGTTCTGTAGAAGTCATAAATCATGCTACCTGCTCTCTTATCCCAACTGATTTTTCTTCTCCTCCCTAATCCTTCTGGAAGGTGGGATGAGGAAAATTCTAGAGTTCCTAAGTTCTGCCTCTGTGCCTAAGTTTTTACCTGTAAGTTGACTATATACCATTCTTTTTCTCAAACTCTGAGCTGCTGAGAGTTTGCACATGACACTATTTTCTCTCTGTCTAGAAATTGTATTGACCCTGAAAGCACAATGTGCAAAAACCACCAAGAAAATGAGGTCCAGATAAAAAGGATACAACGGATGTACTTCCTATACCTAAACCCAACGTTACTGATAATCTAAGTTCCGTTCCTCTTGTGTTTGTTTACAGGATCTTGGCGTCAGGAACTGGCTGTTTTTTCATGGTTTTATCCTGTTTTAATTTTAATCCAGTCATGAAGAATAGTTCCTGTATGTTGGAATTATTTGCAACACTTCAGGAATGTGTATATCTTACTAATTTATATAGAGCACCTATTTTTTAATGTGTGAAAGTACTTTATTAGTTGTGTTTCCCCATTCTTCTTGTATTCAGGCTTCTTTTTGTTTAGCATTAGGGTGATCAGCATGGGATGTCACCTTGAACAGAAAACTTTGTCTAACATCATGAGCTGATCTTGTAGGCTGAGATTCACATCTCAGTTATTTGTCCCCAGAATGTCATTGAATGAATAAAGCCTCATGTAAAGGAGGAAATACTTGAGAATGGATGTGTGTTGTAATTTTGCCTTACTACCAGTACAAAGCAACTGCAGCTCTGTTCATGGTAGCATTTCTCATGTCAGTCTGAGCTGTCTGAGTTCTCCTTTTCCATGTGAAGCTCCCAAGAGGCAAAATCCCTTTGGTTCACAAGTCCCTGGACTTGCACATTCCCAATAATTCCTCAAGACCCATCAGCATTCCATATGATGTTCCCAGGGTTCATGTGATTGATCCAGCAGCAGTCCAGTTTTATGCCTTTGAGTATTTTAAATCTTTCTAGTGTGTCATCACTGGGATCAGACTACATGCTTCAAATTATCTTGTCAGAAAAGGCTTAACAATGTTTCACACTATCCTGTGTTCAGGAACATGAGGACTCTATAGAGAGAGAATAGAAGACAATGAAAAATTATGAAACTCTTTGCAGTGCAGTTTAAATTTTTCCTCTTTTATAACAGATGTTTTTCTTTTCTGTCAGAGAAACATTAAAAAGAAAAACTAATGGCAGTGACTGTACAAGCCCAATTGCAAATAATCCTGGCTCAAAAAAGGATGCACACTTCTGTGCAGTCTGCAGTGACTATGCTTCAGGATACCACTATGGGGTCTGGTCCTGTGAAGGCTGCAAAGCATTTTTTAAAAGAAGCATTCAAGGTAGGACAAACAGGTTTTGATAATTTTGCTCAAATAAATTGTTTCATGTGACCAGGGGCTGCAGCAGTTGACCTAGTAATGAGTTGGTCTGAAATCCTGGTGTCTGGTGCTCCATGCTGAAAATAGAGCAACACATGATTTTACTGTTTTATCTCTTGGCTCTGATGTTATCAAGATCTGGAAACATTACAGAGTGAGCAACTGATTTCTTTAGAGGAGAGGTGGAATGCATAGCACAGTGAGGCCCTGCAGCAAAGGCCTGGGCGGGATGGCACTGCAAACCTGTGAATCTGATGGGAGTTTGTGGCCCAGCTCAGCTGTAGTAATTGAGAATAAGTTGTCATAGACACAGTAAGAGTAGGCAATTATCTGGAGACTTGGCTTGCTGGGAGCTCTTCTTGACCAGAGTCTATTGCCTGGAGCTGTTGAGTCACAGTGTATAATATCTACAGACTATGTAGGACGGAAAAATATGTGTAGCATATATCAGGTACTAACCTGATTATTGCTAATGCTCAGCCTCCACCCCTCAGAGCCTGCACTGCAGTATCTCTTACTCTGTCAGATCTCTCTATCTAAGACTTCCACTTCCATGTTTAAATTCTTAAATATTTGGTATTTAGTTCAAGCTTGCTGTGTGGCTGCAGTGTGAAGTAAATGTGGGGCTCCATGTTTGCTGTCGCAGCCAGTGGAAGTCACTTAGGCGCTGTATTGCAGCTTTGGGGCACTTAGTTTCTTTAACCTTGGCCTAGTTATCATGTTCTTTGGCCTCATCATGGATCTTTTGCTGAAAAATCATTTCTATTGACATTGGCTGCTACACGTGGATACCAATGCAGAAAATCCTGTTGCTGTTTGGTCTTTAATGTTCCCCTTCCTCTTCTGCCTGCAAAGCCTTTAGCAATCTTCAGATATTTTCTTTTGGCTCAATATGGCAGAGTTGGTGCCACTAGGAGAATCAAATTTAATTCAGAACTTGTTCTGCCCTTTCACTTCATTGTGCAAGTTCTGCTCAGGTGAATAGCAATTTCTACAAGCTGGTGCAAGTACTTTTGATTTCTAAAATAATTGAAGAGAACTCTGTGTCCAGTTTGCCACAAATGAAGACTGAATTTGATCTCAAGGTGTTTTCTGTCAAGTAAATGGTTTGCCTGCTCTGTGTTGCTCACATGTGCTTGGGCCACCAGCAAGTTACCCACTGTGGTCTTTTGTACAACTCAGTGCACCCTGTCAGGTAATGGTGTTTGTAATTCAAATAAAAGGATAAAAAAAGACAAATAAAAGAAAGCCAGTTCTTGGCATAAAACGCTATCAAGCACTCAGCTGCAATGGTTGTTATGCAGGATATTGTGTATTAAAATAAAAGACTTTCTGGGCCTGCCATAGACCAAAATGTTGGGCTCATGTCTGATAAAAATTAGAAGGTAAGACTGAGCAACTCTGTGTGGTCTGAGTTTGTAGTGTAGTCTGTTTGTCCCCCATCACTGAACATCTGCCTGCAAGTTAATTTATCCCAAGGCCACAAGAGTTTTAAACCACTTTATGCTCCTGTGTGCAACAGAGCTTCCTCCTCCTCTCCCCCCATGTTGTGTGAAGAGTAATAAACAGTAATTTGTTTTTCAGTCATATCTGCCAGTACGAAATGGGACAAACTGTAACCTGATCTCTTCTTTTTAAAATTGTCGGTTCAAAAATTCAAGGTTAAAATAATTCTAATTTTGCACAGAAATAGTCACAAGGTTCAGTTAAATAATTACTCTTGGGGACATGAACTCTTGGATTTGCACCAAGTGAAAAAAAATTCACTCAAGTAGCAGTATTTTTGCCTGATCTTATTCTTGGTTGGGGAAAAAAAACCCAAACCAACTTAAAAAGCAGCCTGGGAGAAAAGATATTAAGAAAAGTAAATGAGTGAATATTTTTTGCATCCTTTGGTAATTGCTGCAAGAGATAGTTCCAGTATTTGGCAGGAGATGATTCAACTGTATTTACACCAGGAGCGTACCCAAGTCCAGTTTACAGTAATAAACCTTTGGACCAGATTATTGATTAATGAAATACAATAACGTAAAGGGGTTTGGGTGGGAATGAGGTGAGATGGGAAAGAATAAGAAGAGAACAAAAGAGGCTGCAGTGAAAACTGATGAAAATAAGATAAATGCTTGTCCAGAATATCTAAAACTTACACCCTCTACTTGTGCTGTTCTTTGGTTACAGGATGCATTATTTCACACCACTCTGCTTTCTATCTTGGCCTTTTTTTTTGTTGTTAACTTTGGTCCAGGGTCAATCCTCCAACAGCTTCTTCATTCCTGGAACTCACCACGTCAGAGTTCAGTAAATAGAGCTGTAGTTTACTTAAATCTTTGCAGGACTGAAGCTGCTCTTTTCAACTCTGTTGAGGCAAAAAAAAAAAAATTAAAATCTGGTATCTGCCAGCTATAGGCTCCCAATATACAGTAAGAAATTGGAGGTTGGGAGCAGAATTCCACAAGAGTGTATGTTCCATTTTCAAAAAATTAGTTGGTTTTAGAAGGTGCTTGGTTATCTGTCAGTCACCACTATAAAGCTGAGCTGTGCTGTCTGGTTAATTTTGAGGCCACAGGTTGATGTTTATAATATAGGATAAATATGCATTTTTGCATCAGTTAAATTAATGGAGCTTAGATATACGCACATGAAAAAGTTGAGCTGTTTAAAGTCAGGAACATTCCTGATTTGGGAAGTGACCAAGATGGTTGGAAATGTTGAATTTTCCCTTCTTGCCCTGCTGCAGGACACAACGATTACATCTGCCCAGCCACCAATCAATGCACAATAGATAAAAACCGGCGCAAGAGCTGCCAGGCCTGCCGGCTGCGGAAATGCTACGAAGTGGGGATGATGAAATGTGGTGAGTTTGGTGTGCCTGCACTCTTAGCTTGGGTTTTGCTGGGTTTTTTTTTGCTTCCCTTCAGCCAATTCTGTATCTTTTTTCCCTTGGAATCCTAAGAAGGCACAACAATTAAAGCAAGGTTTAAGATGGTTTTATAGGAAGGAATTAACTGGTTCTTAAAGCTGAGGAAGACCTGTCATTTTCGGAAGAAAACCTGTGGGAAGGGGCAAGGTGTAGGTTAAGCATGTGAAAACCATATAACCTCTGCAGAGCTTCGGGGAGGCAGGTGACTTCCATGCAGAATGGGAACTCAAGAGCTGCTGCTTCCAGAGCCTTCCAGAGCCAGCCTGTGCTAATGTGAGGTAAACGAGCCTGTGCTGTGCTCTGAGGGTTGGATGCCCTGCAGGAACAGCAGTGTCACATGGAAGCAGTAGTTATTTAACCCAGTATTCCACCTATGGCAGTGGCAAGAGTGGGTGCCTCGGGGGGAGTGTAAGAATGAGACCAGCACCTATGTGGAACTACTGCTGTCAGCTCTCAGCTTCCAAAAAGTAGCAGTTGGGGACGTTAGTAGAACGACAGATTTTTCCATTGTCCCTCTTTTTAATCCCATAAAGGCTTAGCATGTACGACGTTCCTCAGCAGCTTGGCCACCCATCCTGTGAAGAACCAGCTCTGTGGTTGCCCAGCTTTTGTGTGGGGCTTTGGTGGGGCAGTGAGGGGAAGGCAGTGGGAGGGCAGTTCCTTTTTTGAACAAGCTATCTTCAGATGATGCCCCACAGCCCTTCCACCAAAAGAAATAGTGAACAACCACTGTTTGTCACTGCACCACTCAGAATTATCCAGCCTTTTCTCTTATCCCTATCTCGTACTTAACAGCGATGTGACTTCAGTGTAGTTGTACATTTATAGATGATATTTTAAAGGTTACTTTTAAGAAGAAAATAATTTGAAAGACGTTTCAATCTAATGTATGTTTATGGTCAAGATTTTCTGTTTCTTATAGATTCCCCAATGCATGTAATAGAAACAGGCTGGAAAAATATCCCATAAGAACACTGGAGTGGAAAGGAGAAGGTCACTGTGCTTGGCTCTCCATGATTTGCAGGCGTGCATCTCGTTTCATCCCATTTAGTGTAGACACCTATTTCTGTTTCAGAACTAGACACTGTTTTCATCCTCCCACAGCTTTGATCTGAAGACAGTTTGCAAAATATAACTTCTTTCATTAGGAATATTCTTTAGAATTCCAGCCTGCATTTATTGCTGGACAATTAATGTCCATTTTTTTCTTGTGACACCATTGTCTTTTAGCTTAGAGGCTCCTCTTCTCTTTGTTGTAAATGGCCTGGTTTTGTTTAAGGACTGCATCATATCCCCTCACAACCTTTGTTTTGGTTGGCTAAATAAACCAAGAAAACTTTTCCTCTTGCGAAATAGGAAAGTAGACAGACTCTGGAAATCATCAGGGTAGCTTGTCCCTCCACCTGCTGCAGGCAGAGATAACCCAATTTCAGCCCAATCATGGACAGCATTCCAGTGACTCTCCTCACTGCAGTAGCACTAATCCATTTTTCTTGCTGCAGGAGCTTTTCTCTGCACACAACCCAGGATCCTATTTGCCTTTTTCAAGGTAACATCATGCTGGCAGTTCATAATCACACCATGATCTGTTATGACTGCAGCCTCCCTGTTCATTTCTAGCTGATAACTCCCAGTGTAGAACTGAAATTTCAACTGTTCCTTGTATTATTTTTGTACTCCTAAAGTACATTTAGTTTCTTTTGCTCAAGTCAGATGGTTCTTTCTATGTGAAGCTCCTGTCTTTTCTTGCAGTGATGATGCATCTCAACTTTATTGGTGTTTTTCATTAGTGTGGTCTTACCTCCAGGAAGGAAAGCCTTATGCCTGCAAATAAAACCCCTTTCAAAACCTTACTTTCTGAATGGTGCCACTGTCTTTTGGTCATCTTTATGACTGAGAATTTTGCTCAAAGTTTTTCCAGTGGAGGTTTCTACCAAGCCCCAGTTCTGGAGCTGAAAAGGTTTTGTAAAGGTTGATTCCAGAATGGTATTATAAGGGAGACCTCCACAATGCTTGCCTTAAATTAATTCTTTTATTCTAGCTACCCAGAAAGTCCTGGTGTGTGATTAGACCTCATAGGCACTGTGGTATTACAAGTAATAAATGATAGTATGCATTTATGTCCTAGCCTGTGTTCCTTTGAACCTTGTCAAATATTCATTAACATGTTTTCCTACAATAATGATTGTCTACAGGACATTGATGACTATGCCAGACAAAAAAATGACAGATTTGAGACTATAACTGGAAAAAAAAAAAAAAAAGAACTGTATTTTTAAATTATTAGTTTTTTAAATAGTAGTACTGAAGCTTTAAACTCAAGACAATTTAATTTGAGAGTCTGAACAATTGAATTTCAGAAAAAAGAGCATAAAAATTACTCAGAACTGTCTGAGTCACCTGATGAGTTAAGTGGCACCTGTGAGTAATGCTGATGTATGGACACATGGTGACAGACATTTAAAGCAGACAGATTTTAAGACAGTATTTCTTGCCTGAGATGTAAATGCCATTTCCCACAGACCACAGCACTTATCTCTCAAACATTTTCTCACTAGAAGTGTGCTGCAATCAAAATTTTTTATTGTAGAAAGCCATAAAAGAGAACACTTTGTTTTTAATGAAGGCTTTTCTGCATCTCTGCTCCTTTCTGGGGTCACTTAGTGAATGGACTGGTTCACATCTGCTAAAGCCCTGGATGGGATAGAATGGTTTGTGAGTGCATTTTTGCTCAGTGGAGACTTGTGTCCAGCAGAAGTGAAAAAAGAAGTTCAATTACCACTTTGTAGTTTATGAGAGCTCTTCATAAAATCTCGGCACCATTCCCATTGTATCTTTAAATCCACACTTTGCATATTATCAATAGGCACCTTGAGAAAAAACACACACATAGGTACTTGTGTGTTTAAAACATATGTTTCTGTGTCTAAATGTGATTAAGCAGTACATGCCATCTTCAGTGCAGTAGGAGACAGTAGAAAAGTGTGGCTCTGGAGTTTCCTGGTCTGAAATTCTTTAGGATGTTGTTGCCTTCAGGAATGTTAAGAAGTCAGCCCAACAAGCCACAGGTATTTTGGTGGAGGCCAGCTTGGGGGTGCATTGTATGAAGGTGATAATGGATTTTCTTACAAAATATACCATCATTGCCAAAAGCGTGAGGGTCTTAGACACTGCATCTGCCAATTCCACTGCAGGAAGTCCATGTTCTCTGCTGTTTCAAACAAGGAAGCTACTGCTAAAGTTTGGCACTAGGACTACTAAACAGTGGTAGAAAAATAATTACCGGAAGAATTGCGCTGTCATCAGGAACAAAGAAAACAGAAAAGCTGCAGTAAACTCTGCCCAGCAAACTTGAATAAAACAGATCAGGATAAAACTGGTCTTCTCTTGGAACTTTCTGGTGTTTACCTGGGGAGCTGAAATGGACTTGGGCTGTTTGTCAAAGGCAGTGAAGAAGAGCGGAGTTGTCTCATCACTTGGCACTCTTGGAGCAGCTATGCCCTGCTTTGCTTTTTGTTTGCTTCTTGAGGCTCAAATAATGAATTTTCAGTTTCCCTGACTTTTATTTCCATCCTCTGCCCTGCTTCCATATCTTTTCCCCCATGTGTCAGTTCTCAACATGTTGAAATTGTTCCGAAGATAAAGCTCCTTTCAGCCCCAAGTGAGGAGGCTGAGAGGCCGCACTCAAAAGTGATGGAGAGATGCTGCTCTTGAATCCTGGCATCATTTGACAAGTTTGCAGGAAGGAAAACAGATTTCTCTGTGGGCTGGTTCAGGATTTGCTCTTTCTCCTGCGTGTGGCTGCTGTGTGCAGTTGAAATACTGTAAAGTACTTTTCACACAGAAAATAAGTGGGGACAAAATGTTTCAAGACATTCTCTGGACATCAGATGTATTGATTGAATTTTAGCTTTTATAGCAATCACTATAATTTTGGCTCATGTTTTCGTGTGCACACAGGCAGATGGCAGCTCCTCTGTCAGTAGCTCTGCTCTGGAATATGTACTCACCAGAACATTTGCATTTGCTTTCAAAGGTGACTGGAGTGATAATGATTTACTGATGTGTGCTGGAGCCAGTTTTAAGCTCAAACACTTTCAAAAACTGATTGTAATACATTCAGTGGTGGAATCTGCAGTTGCTACAGAACTGGTTAGTTATATAAGCCATTGCCAGGGACCAAAATCAGTATGAAGGGCAACATGCCATGTAACTGCCCACCATATCAGACAGCATTTGTGATTTTCAGAGAATTTGCAAAGCTTGAAAAATAGTGTGTTTCACTGCCAGTAATACCTGCTGTGGCTCGTTCATGGCTGAGTGAACAACAGGTTCATTTTAATGACCTTTTTTTCAATGTGCCTTATTTCTTATATCTTGGGGTCATTTACTCATGTGGTCTGTGGTGCTGTAGCTCAAGGTCTTGCCCTTGCTCCAGCATTCTCAGCTGAATACAGCAATTTCCTTGCACAAAATAGCTCTAAATAAGGAGAGCATGGTAGGAAGAATGAGGAATTTGATCATTTTGCACTTCTGCAATTGCCTGAATTACCTTTATAGAAATGAATATGAGCTATTAAGTACAGTTAGGGAGTTTGTGGTAAAGTCAAAGATAGTCCCTAATATGGGAAGCTGTATTTTATTGCTCTGCCTTTACACACATTGATCCACATCTGTGTCTACTTAAGCAAAACATTAGGCTGGTCAATAATTATTTATAATATATAGTTTTATAAACACTTACACATGTCTGTTGCATGCTAATAGATGTATAGGTAGAATTTCTCAGTCCTGCCTAAACTTTGGATTTTAATAGAAAGCAAAGAAGGTCCTTTATGTTATCGAAAGTTGTTGTTTTAATTGGAAAGACTAGTGTTTTCTGCTGTGTCAGTTGACTAGCAAACTTAAAGGTAGTTTTCTTTTTCCTTAAATGCAAGCAGAAAAAAAAAGAAAGTGTTAATAAATGGTATCTCTTTTAAGTATCTTTTATGCACACGGCTCAGTGATTCAGCCTAGTTCTGCTTTGGCAATATATGGTGAATAAAAAACACCACAAATAATTCAGAATCTGCTTTGGTTGGGTTTTTTCCCACCTTGCTTTTGTCATCAGTTATATTTTCTTTAGTAACAAGTTTTTTATGCAGAAATGTAGTACTCCTAGTTTGGCTTCCTGCACTGATAATATGATTATAGAAATTTGGTTTATCTTTTAAATGCAGCATATTTTTATAATAAGAACTGGTTATATAGGAAACTTGATTCAGTTACATAACCTAAAGTAATTTAAAGGGGTTTACCAGTTCCAAGTAAGAACCCTCCCCAAGTACTGAGACTTTTAATACTCTCAAAATCATAACCTGACTGAATTATCTTCAGATGGAGCATGGAGTGCAGCTGTGCAGATGGAAATTATTCAAGATTTTGTCAATTAGAACAGAATGCTAGACTACTTTTTAAATTGCTTTTAAATTTGATTTCTGTGATCTTCATTAAAGTATCTGCTCAATTACCTGTGTGTTTGTATTTTCTGTAAGCTTAAATTTATATTTATAGGCTACAAAATGTTAAGGATCTTTACAACAGTGAATTGGAGAGGATGACTCAGATTGTGGCACCAAAGGACTGATATCTTCAGTGCCACAGAGAAGTTTGGGTGACAGAATAACAGAGCCCACAAGAGCAGACTTGGTTCACTTCAGTGCCAGACACTGCACTAGAGTCAATAAGCTGGCTGCAAGTGCTTCCTTGAACACATGTTGCTTCTAGCAGGTGTGTCAAAACTGTTGGAATTTCTTCTTTATTGTGTCATCAGGCACATCAGGCTCCTCTCTCCAGTCCCCTCTTAAGCCAGTAGTTTTTCTGACATTATCACTTTAGATAAGGTCCCTAACTGAAAAACTTTCCAAGTGTTCAAAGACTGATGCTCTTGCATCTTCTTTTGGAGTGTTTCACAGCTCCACCAGATACTTGAGAACAAAAACTACTCATCTCACAGAGCATTTGGTATTTTTTGATAGCCCAAGAAAATTTTTACTCTACCCTGCCTGTGGCTTTAATCCCCTCTGCTGTTTTTCTTGTTCTGTATTTCAAGGTGCCCATGGGAAATATGCTTCAGCTTTCTAAATAGTGAAAACGATGTGCCGTGTTTCCTTGTGGTTGTGGTCTCTGCCATGCCATGGAGATCAGAGCCATGGATCTCTCTAGACAGAGTGCCCTGGGCACCTCCTCATCTGTCTCCAGCTGTGCTGTTGTTTCATTTGCCTACTTCACTGTCAGCCTTTCCTATTTGTCTTCCCTGATGGAAAATACGTATTTTCTGTGCAATACAGGATTTCAGAACAGTCTGCAGCCCACTGTGCCATTCTAGTGTTTTTTGGTAGCTGACAAATCACTTCAAGATTTTCCTCTTGACCTTTGTGCATTAGTCAAGAAATGAGGCTTAGCACGGAGTTCACTACGTTATCCAGGTGTCTTGGTAGAAAATAGTCTATACCTTGGTGGCCTTTGACTCTCTTCAGGAAGGATTTGCCCAGGCAGCTGGTGGAAGAAATTGCTCTGTTACTTCTGTAGTTCTGCAGGGAACCTTTTTTTGGGTATTTTCATCAAGTCTCACTCCATGAATCTACATAAAATAACGTCTCACGCTCTGAGTGTCTCTGCTGGTATGTTACCTTTCCTTAACTGCTGTTCATCTGCTCTGGAAACTTCTAGCTAGTTGTCACTTGGCTAAGCGTTTGGTTCTACAGATTATTTATTTCCTTCAATCCATTATTTGTGCAAATATCCTGTCTGCACTCAACCCATTTCATCACATCCACATCCCTTTCAAAGCTGCAAAACCATCTTTGCTCCAAATGGTGCAGGCCTTAAGCTGGACTTCCAGTTGAAAAATACTTCCAGTTCCAAATGGCTTTTCCCCCTTGGATAGCTCTGTGCCTGAGGTCTATTCATCGAACCAGCTTTGCCTGTTGGTCTTCTCCAGACTCCTGGATTTCCAGGGAAAGCATGTTCTCCTATATTGAGAACTTCTTTAATGAGGACTTCTTTAACTTCCTTCTACATCCAACATGGTTTACTGAACAGGCAGCAAGTGAGAGAGTGAGAGCCACGTGCAACTGAAAGGTCCACAACCCAAGAGTCCTGGAAGACTCTGTTGGTCTTTATTCAGTCAGGTTGTACCTGACTGGCCTTTGCATTCACCCCTCCCACAGACTGACCCAAATGCTGTTTGACAGCTGCTGAAGATGTGACAGGACCATGACCTGAAAAACCATTTCCACCTGAGGTTCCTCTGCCACATGAGCCTGAGAGTCTGCATTCACCCAGCATCTTATTTAGCAAGACAAAGCCTTGTCAACAGTATCTGAAATCAATTTTTTGTGCCCCCACTGCCCTTATTTTTAATTTGGCTTATGCTTGGACTCTCTTTGAAGTAGAACTATAACTGAGTATTTTATGAATATTGTGGTTTTGGAGAAGCTTTTAGACTCTTTCCTTGGCAGCTATGCAAAAACAGGTAATAGTGATGCTACCAATAACACTGACCAAGAACTGGACAATGTTTAATTTTGTCAGAATGAACAATTAATGAAGTCCAGGAATATAAAGGAATGCTCTTTGCAAGAGAAATAGCCTTCTGCAGACAGAGCTCCAAACAGGGTATTTGCTCTTAGTTGTAGATAGTTGAACTCCCTTTGGAGAAACTTCTGGTGGCTTTTTGGATCATGGGGAGAAAATGGGTTGAATCTTGTGAATCCCTGGCTGAACATCCAGCTAACTCTGAGGCCCAGCTGTGCTTGTTCCTGAGACATTTAATCTGTAACATGGCCCAGATTTTCAAGTCTTTTATTCCCTCAGTTTACATATAAAGCAGAATTTACAATCAGCTATCTTTATTTGCCTTTAAAGATCTGATTTATATCTTTTTGATGTCAATGGGAGTTTCCCACTGGACTTTTAAATCGAGTTAACCGAAGTTCAAAACCAAGCATTTTTTAACTTTATTTTTGTTTAGTAGAATAAACAAAACCCCTCAGCTGAAGTCAGTGGGAACAAAGTTAAGTCCATGCTGAATGTCCTAGAAACTGAATGTTCAATATTAGAACATCCAGTATTAAAGGGTTTTCACCCTCCTCCCCAAGTATTTGGGTTTACATAATGCAACCCGAGGGAAAAGCTCTCCAATTCAACCACGTGCCTCTCACGCCAGGCTCAAGAAGAGAACGCTGCGGGTACCGAATCCTGCGGAGCCACCGCGGTTCCGAGGATCGGGTGCATTGCCTTGGCAGAGCCAAGAAATACAACGAGGCGGCGACGCGGGTGAAGGAGATCCTGCTGAGCACGGTCAGCCCGGAGCAGTTCGTGCTGACGCTGCTGGAAGCGGAGCCGCCCCACGTGCTGGTCAGCCGGCCCAGCAAACCCTTCACCGAGGCCTCCATGATGATGTCCCTGACCAAGCTGGCGGACAAAGAGCTGGTGCACATGATCGGCTGGGCCAAGAAAATTCCTGGTAAGAAATTCAGGTTTGTTTTCGTTTGTTTCAGGCAATGGTTTTACCGTCAGTGTGTCCTTCTCTACGCTGAAAAGACAGAACAGCACAGTAGGTGCATGGTATGGAAGTCAGGCTTTCTGTCCTGTAAAGTAATGGAGAGTTTATTGCTCTCAGTAATTAACCTGGATGTGTTTTGATTTATACACAATATAACCCAGAACTTGCTGTCTGTTCTTACTCAAATACTTGTTCATTTTGCTATAAAGCAGAGCTGGTGTTGTATGTAATTTCTATCTCATCAGCTATAAATACCTGATTAAGCTGATTTAGAAGGTTCATTTAACAGCAAATTCTTTCCTTGAGTCCCAATAGGAGGTTTTGAGTACAGTCGGTGATAACTGAAGGGTGTCCAAGTCCTGGGTCTGAAATAGTTTCATTTGACAGAGCCGCTACAGAAAAACATCAGTGGAGCACAGTATTGATCTCAGGTTTATCATGTGCACTCTTTCAAAACAAAAATCAATAAGGGTTCTTTTGGTTGTTGGCAACAGCAAGGACATGCACTGCAGTACAACTCTCTGTGTTAGTGCCTGGAATGCCTCAAATGTGTCCGTGGCATCATGGCAATGAACCATTTAACTTCTCACAAACCAGAAATGGTGAGCATTTGCAGTTCCTTCTCCATGAAGTACCCCTGACTAAAACAGGCACAATAAAAATTAGAAGTGAGCTAAAAGCATGGAATAATTGGTGGACTCATAGCAGTATGGGGCTTGATCCTGAGCTTCAGACAGAGTGCACTGCTGGGAGCCAGCACTCCATGGATCCCCTCCTGGATTTTATGCTGAAGGTGTTGAGGGCGTGCTGGTGTGTGCCCTGCCCTTGTCACGGTGTGCACTGCACAGAGCTGCTGCTGCTGGAGTACCCACATGGGAAAACATGACAGGAACCCTTCCCTCCACCTGCACCGTGTGTGCACACTGCAGGAAGCAAACTCGGAGGAGAATATTTCGTACAATCCTTAAATCAGGGATTTATCATCAGGGAAGCACATCTTATTTCAGGTCTAGGTGGAGTGGCTGATGTGCTTCCAGCTCCAGCTGCTGCACACATCTCCCAGGGGCAGAGCAGTCTCAGCCACTGTGTTGGAGGGTCCAGGTGTGATAGTTTTGGGGTGTGCAGATTCCAGGCCAGCTGCTGAGCTGCTGGGGAGGAGATGTTTGCACGCCAGAGCGTCTCAAACCACGCCGGACATCTGCAAAGTGATGATAGTTTTGCTGTTAATGTGGGATGTTTTAAACAGAGAACCCAAATCCTTTATCCTTATTTTTCCTGGTTTAAGAAACTCTGAAAATAACTGTGAAGTAAGTAACTATGAGGGGTTAAATGGTATCTATTGATATAATTTATTGTCTAATCATAAAAACTTGATTAAAAGGTGCCATTTCAGAGGACTCCACACAGTTATGTTTATCTGGTTGGAAGTGAATTGTGAAGGAAAAGCGTTCTTGGAAAATGACCTCATTTTAACCAACATTTCAGTGGGAAAAAAACCCCAACCCAACCTTTTCCATTTTCTGATTATTATTAATCTCTATTTTTTAACTCTGACCCTTTTTTTTTTTTTAAACAAACCCACAAACCCAAAACCTCAGCCAGTTAAGATTAATTATTTTTATTTTTTACAAGATCAGTTTCCAAACCAACCCCAATTTTGGCATCAGTCACTTTTAGTTTATTTTCAACAAATGTCAGAAATAAAAACTTTTTCTTGGCAGTAAGAGAACTGTATGAAGAAAACCCATTGAAGCAATCAAATCCCCTCAAAACAGTTCCTGGGAATGCTGACACTTTGTCATCTCTGTTTATTTTTTCTGATCACTCCTGTTACAGAGAACAGAAATAAACAGCATTTTAGAGCAATGACAAAAATAAATGCAATGTTTAATGTGCACCTCATTATAAGTGACACTGCCATATTACCTGGCAGTTGGAGCATTTACTTCAATGTGGATTGATTTTTTGTTTTTCATTAAAACAACTGTGACGACTAAAGCTCGGGACATGGAATTTCATTTTTCAAAAGTTCTTGCCTGACGGTAATCATGTTGATCCCTGCCTGGTTCCTGGAGGTAATGTCTTAGGAAAAAATAGAGAGTTCTCGACTAATGGCCCAGTGAGCAGTAATTTTACTTTCTTAAAAGGTGAATATTTGCTTTTGTGCAGCTGGGTTAGAAGCCCATTTTCATCTCTAAGTTATTATTGGATATTATTTTAACAGTCACTGGGGGTGAAAAAAAAAAATTATTTTTCCTTATTGTATTAACAGTAACTTTTTGACTAAATAGGAAAAAACATGCTTATATTTTGTGGGGTTTTCATATTTAATATTTAATGACAGTCTTTTGTTATGAGTTTTACTCTGTGGCTGTATTTTTGCCTGCACTTTCAGCCTAATGGATTGTATTTTTTTGTTGCTCAGTAAAATAGAAGCTGACATCTGTATTTTTTTCCTCCTGAATTCCAAGTCTTTTAATTCTCAGTTGTCAGGCAGCAGAACACAGCTTCTATAATTGCCTTTTGCTTTGTTGACCTAGTCTAGAAGAGTTTAACATGGTTCATTGCTGAACCTGTATTGCAAATCGATGTCACAATATCGAAATTTGGATTCATTATGCAACCTGGTGTGTTGCTGACCAGAGCAGTCTGTCTTTTTCTAGTTTTCACACATCCAGCACAAGTTTTTTTTCTTGTCTGTTTTAGCAATTTATAATGAAATGATAAGGTATGGAGCCCACAATTTAAAGGACGTGTAATACAGTCCTAGAAAGATTAGTAGTTTAATGTACTCTGGAGGAAATTAAATAGGGCTCCTGATGCTGCAGTGGAAGCTGTGGTGGTTGTTTGATGTCCTGGATCTTTGGAGCACGAGATTGTTGGGAAAAGGAGAAGTAGAGTCCTTCTAACAGCTGTGCTCAGTGGCCATAGTTCCTGCTGCTGCTGCTGCTGCTGATAATGTGAGTTTAGCAGATGACATCTGTGATAAATCTGTATCTTCAAGAACCTGTAGATTGAATGCTGGGACATGGTCTGACGTCTCACTCAACTGAGAGAGTTTTTAAACCTGATAATTCCTTGTTTATGCTAGAGAAATCAGTACGGGCCGGTGTAAATGTTTATTTAAATGTATTCTGAAGTGTCTTTGGGCTGTTGTTTCCCAGGAAACTGACATTGCCAGTTTTTGTACTATTTCACAGTTTAATGAATGTTTTCCTAAAAGCAGTTTTAAATGATGAGTGTGTGTGGCAGATAATCTGTTGTTGGCTGTGCATTCTGTAGTAAATTCTGTGACGGTGGAATCCAGGAGGGAAGGTACCACTCCCAGGCTCCTGTTTACCCTTCTTATAAAATCAGAGGCAAGGCTGTACCAGGTTTGAAAGGCAGCACATTCAGTGATGATGAAAGTGAGCATTGCCCAGTTCGTGTCAGCCCCTGGCTGTCACTGACTGTCTTCCAGCTGAGTAGTGTAATAAGATTAAAATACATGGAGCATTTGTATAAATTACTGACAGAGAGATTCTTTGGCAGCCCAAATGTACTGTGTATATTTTAAGACCTCAGACAACTGAGAAGAACTTCAGGAAACCTGTCTGCCATGGCCAGGCTGTAAGGATTCGTCACCATGCAGTGCCAGAGATGCCAGCTCATCTGAAAATGGAGCACCTTTGCCAAGGGCCCAAGCTAAAGGAGCCCAGCTTTGAAAACTGTGGCCTGATCTTGGTTTTGATCACTGAGCAACTCTTCATCATATCTGTGTTTTCTTCCTTGACTGAGCAGTCT
>QWTY01006372.1:0-27707 GCA_008033365.1 Pseudorectes ferrugineus
AGAGAGAACATTTTGTTGGTGACAGAGGCAGAAAGAAAGGAAATAAGAAGATATTACTTTGCTACAGCTATGTCCTACTTAGGACCAGGCACTCAAAGGGATGAATCATTACTGTCTGCTATATCCCAGGTAGTCAGCCTCCCTGGTAAATCCTAAGTGAAGCAATAACACCTTGTATTAGAACTGATACACAAATTTAAAGACTTGGTTAAATAACAACAGACATTTTCAAAAATCTTGGGAAAGCCAGGCCCAACTTCCTGAAAATCAGTAAGAACTCAATGAAGGTCCCAGAAGGGGAAACCAGCACAGCAACCTGTTAAATTAGCTACCTTGGTAGCTGACCTCTTAACATTTATCACCTACAGTTATGCCCACAGTTACTGAAGTTACTAGTTACTACTACTGTCTTCTTCTTCCAGGCCAGCTCAATCTTCGATGTTGGGAAGGGCCAGTTGCTGATGCTGCTTCTCCAAACTCTTGCCCTGGGAGCAAAAGAGGAGAGCAGAGAGAGGAATTGTCTGTATCAGAACAACTGAGAAAGTAGAAATATCATGAACAATAGATGGAAAGGAAGATGCAGGAAATCTCAGTGTATTTTGAAAGCAGATAAAACTCAAAAGAGGGGCAAACTGGGGAGAGAGAGAGAGAGAAAAAGAGAGAGAACAAGCAGCCATGCTCTCAAGTGTGGCCACACCCATCAGTAAAGCTCTCTGCAGACAGATGAAATACCACAGAGAGGGCCTGTCCATCTGAGCACTACAAAGAGATCCAGGCTCTGTCTTGAAGAAATTTATGCCTGTAGTGATATAAGGCTACCCCGCCACTCAGTGTCTCCCAGCACTGAATTGATGTAATTGGGTTTTTCTAGGTGTGCAGCAATTGTGCTTGAAGTGCTGTGTTTGGTTTGAACCATTGCTGCTTATACATAGGGGAAAAAACTTACTGTGTTAAGTGGGAGAGTGCATATAAACCTGAAAGGAAGTGGAACTTCCCTTAATGTTATTCTCCCTTCTGCCAAGAAGCTATGCTGTACGAGATACAGCATTTTCTTGAGTTGCTGAGCTTCCTGCCTCCTTCCTGAGACAGATCCATTCTCATTTAGACTAGTTTTCCACTGGTCTGACTTAAACGGCTTCAGCAGTTATGCTACAGTGGCACTGTGTAAGAGCAGAGAATTTAGCTCACTGACCTCAGTATCTGGTGAAATCATTTAGCTCTTTTCATGCAGAGTCCATTTTAAGGAAGAGCTGGAGTATCAGGGGAGGGTGGGTTTGTGGGGTTTTTTCCCTGTCAAGATCCTTCCTCTGTGCATGCCTTGGATGTAATAAATTTATTCATGGCAGTGAAATGTTAAGTATGAAACTTTTGCTTCTGATTGGTTAGATAAAACATGTAGCTAAGGAGAGACTAGAAATGAGGTTGGAGTATCAGCTCTTTATTTTCCAGACTAAAGCCTGAATTCATTATGATTTGTGCAATTATATTTCTTACTCTTGTCCCCATACTAGGGAAAAAAATTCTGACCCCATAAAGCCTATGGCAAGACAGTCATTAATTTCACTGCTAATGGTTTCTTCTTTTGTTTCTAATTACTTGTCAAACACCTGATGGAAAAAATTTTTGTAATTCTTTCTTCTTATCCCTTTAGATACACACATATTGTCTCATCCCTCATAATTTAACATACCACAGTAGAAAAAGTTATGTAAATGTGAAAATATATTTTTTGAGCTTACAGACAAAACAAGATTGGTAAGCAGAAATGCAAGTGTTAGTTCATTTTTCGTTCCTGGTATTTACAGAGAGCTATGACTTCACCCAGCTTAAAAACACAGACACAAAAACAAATCTAGGAGATATACTAGGAATATATTAACATCAAATAACAATGGTGGAAGTGGGTCTTCTCCTTTGAATTTCAGGTGGATGATGGATGATGCTCTTACTGTATTTCCAAGTTAATTTTAAAAGATCTTCTGGTCTTTGAAATGAGAAACTACATCTATTGCTTGTACTTTTGATCATTAAAGGCTTATATTGTAGAGTCTTATTCTTTCCTCTTGCCTGTAAAAGAGCTTTTCCAAGCTAGACACTGAAGACTTCAACATATCTAGAAAGACATGGCAGCTTTTATGCTAAAAGAGGTATAAATCTTTCAAATGTGAGCATGTTTGTTTATTCATGTCCAGCTGTAGCCATTTTGCTTCAAATTTATCGATACAACCTGGCTAAGTTACTCATTTATTACCTTTGGCAATCAAAAACACAGTAAAATCAATTTGTAAAGTCATCCATCTGTGATTCTCACTGTTGCAAAGTTTTTGTGAGATTGTTGCCATTCTTCTACTGTCCACTTCTGTTGTGATGGTAACTATAAACCAAAATTATGTTATGCCTGGACAAAGAATATAGAACAATAGGACTTCAGATCATCAAAGAGCTTATATACACCACAATATTCTAAATAATACTTTCAGATTTGGGGTTTTTTTACTGACAAAGGAGTCTTTAAAGCTATTTATGCCAGAATTTTGAAAGGCCTTTGTAAAATCTCTATCTTTCTTAAAACTCAACCTGAATTTGCTTACTGTTAATCTAATCGCTACACCTCATTGCCTTCCATTCAACCTCTTCAATTTTTTCAACAGATACATATATGTAATGAAAACAGGTCTGTTTATAGTAACCTTGTGTAGACACTTTAGAAGTAGTCCAAAACCTCCAGAGGCCAGTGGACAAGAGAATAACATCCACTTGTCTAATACAGCCTTTTCCAAACAGTATAAGATTCACATATATTCTAGACTGTGAGTATGCTAGTTTAGTCTTGGGTATAGATGACCATAAAATTGTTGACTTTCATAGAGCTACATGTAATTTTATTTGTGGCAAATATGATTTCATGCCTTTGACTGAAATTGTGCATACAAATGCAACTGCATCATCTTTTTAATTACATGGTAGGTGTATCAATCAGATTGGCTTTGGCACAGACTACAAGGGCTCTTAAAGTGCAACAAATATTCCCATAATCCAAGAGAAAACGCTTCTAAAATCTCATACAAAATACAACTCTGAGTAGTAATGACTTGAGAAAGGATTAGAAGAGTATAATGGAGTGACTACGGTTTGTCATGCCAGTGCAGTCATAAGGACACCTGCAAATCCTGCACATGCTTTCTGGTAGCTTCAGGCAGCCATTACAAAAACATCTGTACCAATCAGTGCTCTTGGGACAACAGTCAGGGAGCAAGACCATACCAGGGACTGTGTAACAATTTATCAGTAACACTAGCAGATGTCCAGGGCTGGGAACATACCCGGCAGTGCTAACACATCTAGCAATACATCATCTTCAAAAGCTCACCCAGAGCTAAAGCAAGACAATTCCAATAGGAATTCAGTATTGTCCAGTGAGGTGCTATATTACTGAATTCTAGTTTGAGGTTCATTGGAGAGGCAAAAGAGAGTTTTCTTTGCTTGCTGTCCACTTTAAGATGTTATTAAATCTACCTATGTTATTTAGTCTACATATTCAACCCATACAAGTACAATTTCTATCCATAATAAAAACTTTTATATCATCTAAAACAATTTCAAACTGAGAGGCTTTAATCTTCACAGCATTTCTTTGAAAGTATTTTATAGACTGGGATTATTTTAGTATCTAATTTTTCTTAATATCTATTTAGTCATTTTATAGGGCTGCCTGCCTCAATTAATACCATTTTTTTATTATTGATTAAGGTAGTTGTGAATCCATCAACAGAGGACAGACTGTACAGTTATGCCCTAAAGGAAAGCTTTAAAATAGTGGGATTATATTATGCAAATAATTCAAAAATATTTTTAAGCAGGCATTACTTCAGCATTTAGATATTGGCTAAAGCAGCTTTAATATGCAAGACAGGATGTAAGGTGCTTAGCTGATCCAAATGCCAGTCTATAGATTTGAAAGACTAAAGATCACATCACTGGGAGGTTGACAGAAGTGACACTTTGCAAAGTGCCAATGATTTATGCCAATGTCTTGCTTGATGATACTGTTATAGACAGCACTGTCATTACAAAGTCCCTAACGACTTCAGTCTACATTTATGGTGCACAAATTATAGGTGAGCCCAAAGATCGAAACCTTCCTGACTTTTAGATTTCAATGACCAAGTAATTCTCACTAGGTTCGCTTCTTGTATGTTGCCCGATACTTTACACTCCCTTTTTTGTTTCTGCATCGTAATTAGATCATAGTAACAAGGGCAAAATATATGTTCAATCTATGTTACCAAGCCTTTTTTAGCCGTATCTCACAAACACCGTACAAAATACACTAAAAACTTTATACTCCAATAGCAAGTCATAATACAGCTCTGGCTTTTTCATCAACAGAAATGCTGCAGCCAGTTCTGCAAGGTATCACATACCTCATGTGAGCTGCTTGTGTTCTCTGGTTCCCAGTTATGTCCCCAGTGCTGGGGAAAAGGCGTGCTCCAGATCATGAAAACTACACGTCCTTCTAAAGAGTATCTCTTGGTTTGGATGCTAGAGAAAGCTCTCCATGCTGTTATAGCCTGACCACCTACAATCCTGTGATATGTATGATATTCTGAATTTGTACATTTAAAACGCTATTCCCATGCAACATTATTCCCCCTTTAGTCAGGACTGAAATGATTGCTGATACTGAAGCAAATTACAATTTTTGGGTGGTTTATTCTCTTCTGTAATTCAGTTACCTTAACAAGAAGGAAATCAGGGACTTAACTTCATGAGGTATTAAGGTCGGGAACACTGACAGTATCAGAGGTAACACTGACAATATCAGAGGATATCAGTTTAAACCAAGAGAAAAAGTAGTTTCTCATAGCTACTTAAAATGAAGTAGTAAACCTTCCTGGGCCAGGACTTCTTCTCTAACACAGTGACAAAGTCTGCCACAAAGGAGAGAAGGAACATTTAGGACTTTTGATAGGTCTAGACATGGTGGGATGGTAGGACATGGAGGGAAGCTGCAGAAGCAGAAAGTTACGACTGGGTAAGCCATAACATTTCACACCTCCCAAAGTTCTCTCTGTTACTACAAATCAGAGGTATAATCTTCCTGAGGGAATAAACATTTTAAAACATTGAATGAAATTCTGCAGGTTATTTTAAAGTAAGTCAAGGAACCTACTTCATTGTCTAAGAGCTGCCTAAGTGCTAAACCAGAACACATGTTCTACTGTAGAAGCCATTTAGTCTGGACATGCTAGAAAGCATCTAATTGCTTTGGCCTTGTGGTTTGCTTTGTAACCACAAATCCTTCAGAAAAATAACAGCTTCATATTACACAATAGGATATATTCACGTCTGAGCTAGAACTTCCTTCAGTTTCTGTCCCACTGCAATTCCCTGTTGGCTCTGAGGACAGAAACGTAACACACAAAACCAGACAAGCAAACATACACATGATGAATGTCTAGATAGAAACAATGTCCTTCTCAGAGAATTTTTGTGGTGCAGCTGGCAATATTCTGCGAATTGTTCACTCCAACAACATGTCATTCCAAAGTCAGATTAGAGCTTAAGCAGAAAGTTATCTGTCCAAAAACATATTTTCTTGACTGGCCTGAATAAAGCTTCTATGCATCAAGCTTATTACTATCCATAGTAATGTTAAATAGGGAATGATATGCCTGTTTCATCTGCAAGAAAAATGGGTTCCCTAGAAGAAGCAGTATAAAATCAAGTGCACTGCTGTCTTTAGATGCTCTTCAGGAAAGATAGATAAAAAATTGTCATTTGGTCAGGGAAAGATGATCATCAATATATAAAGACTGATCTGGCAGACTCTGGGAAACAAATAACTTCAAAAATGCATTGAATCAACAACCATCCTTTATATAGAACTTTCATTTTTGACAGGAGTCTCAAAGAGTGTGTTTCAAGAATGCTGTGTTAATATAGCTAATCGCATCATTTATATGAAAATAAATATAGAAAATGTTAAGTAGCTATTCTTCTTAGTAAATATATATCAGTTTAATGCTGCTATTTAGTAAGATGAATGAGTACTCACAGCATCAACAGTTTGTATTTTTAAAAATTTTTGGAAAATATAAAGTCACCATTTTAAGTTCTTCGTTCTCATATTCTGGTAACTTCATAAAAGGAAGTTCTAGGCAGTTAAGTTAATCTTTGCAAGACTAAAAGCTTAAAAGAAGGCTGAAAAGACCATTGAAGGTCAGAATTTACATATTGATCAAACTGTAAGTTTATACTCTTGTAAACATGTAATTAACTTTGCTGTTATTGAATTTTTGTTCACAACCAATTTTATTAGTCATAGTTTCACCAGTAATTCCACTGGACTGAAGCATGAGTGACAGACATCCATAATAAGGTAAAGTGCATACTAAGACGTTGTGTTTAAAAATAGATGTAAATCACCTGAACCACTGGTTGTTTTGAAGAAAATACCCTTCATAACAACACAGCTTTTGGCAATAAAAATGAAGCCATCTTCTGAGAATTACTGATCAGAAATTGAAATAAAGACTTGCATAAAAGTTATATTTCGAAGTTCCAAACCACTGAACCTTTCGCTACATAATTCAATTTTGTAAGTTAACAATCATATATTCATCAATAAAACACCTAAACCCTTTTTTTAACCCTCATTTTGCTGACCACCAAATAGCTAGAAGCTGGTAAAACAAGTATGTGGGACATTCAACCTCAAGTGTATTGAAGGGATGATTCCTGTCCAGGCAGCAGGCAAGAGCTCGTGAGTGAATACATGTTGCTACATGTAAGAATTGCTCTAGAACAACTGATGAACAACCTGGGATCTGTTCTAATTTACGCATCAGCAGCAGAAATGATCATTATATTCCTGCTTGATGAGCAAATGCAAGATTTGCTCCCTGAGATGTGAAGAGGATACATGGGAACCAAGAGTGTCCTCTCAAAGGACTATTACTTTGCATCCAGTCCACAAAATTGCCTCACAGCCAGGAACTTTATAATGTATAAATGAAGATCTCACATTCTTAATGATAAGGGACTGTAACAATATTTAATTATAAGCCACTGATCTCAGTGGTCCTTTCACCTTCAGATGAAGGGAAACAGAGGCCAAGGTCCTTTCCAGTGTCTCTCTGCATTCACAGCCTTCTGCACAACTGAGGTTTCTCTTTCGTGTTCCTGCTGGCAAATATAATGAAACCCCATCCTCAATGAATCTGCATCCTTCTTATGATATCTTATCTGTCCTTTTTAGCTGTCTACCTGGGCAGCCAGAAGCAGTAGGTTCTTCCTTCTTGGAGACTAATGAAGCCTTTTAAATACTAGGAAAGCTGAGCTTGGGCTTTGCTGCAGACTTGCATGCCAGGAGCTCACATGCAAGTGTACTGGCACTGCTAAGAACAGAAATCCCCCACAGCCTACAGTCACATCTGACTCTGATGCCTTTTCCACTTACTTCACCAAGTAAAAAGGCCTGGATACGAGGAAAAATTTCAGGAGTCTGCACATCTGCTCCCATGTCTAAAAGACATATAAAACAAAGCTAGATTCAGACCTGAACTCTAAATTATGATACCTTCCAATGAAGCGTGTCCTAACATGAAAAAATGTTGAAAAATGTAGGATTATTTTTAGCATTTCAGGAATGACTATCACCAGTCTCAACAGACTGATGTGCCTTCCATACATATTACCCTCAGCCATCATCTCCATGTCAATACAGCCATCAGCAATGAAGGCTTCACTCTGAGAAGGGAATTCCTGACTTCACTTGTTATAGCAGGACCCAGAAGCACAATATCATACAATACTCCGGAAAAAAAATGACAGGATCATTGACAGTATAAGCAGAGAAATGTTATGTTTAGTGGCAAAATGTAGCTGGTTGAAATGTGTTTTATTTCTATTGAATATTTACCCTCCAAGAGAGTGTGCCATTGGATACATGTCTACTGAAAAAAAGAATAAAAACATTGTGGCTGTCGTTAGGCAAAGCTAACCAGAAATGGCAATATTGCTCAGCATTCTTCTGGCCACACACTCTCTAGATGCAGAGAGGCAGTGTGTTTAGTTAGACTTCAGTCCCAAGATAAGAGCTGTTTGCTTGTGGCTTCAGTGGTGGCAGTGGCAGAAGGCTTCTTGTTGTTTTAGCATTTGGTTTGAACAAACTGCTCTGTCCATAAGCCACTGTCAATAAATCTCTTACTTATTTTCTTTACTACCGAGAAAATGTGGTATCAGGTTACATCAAATACCATGTTTACCAACCATCACATCTAAAATCACTGTATTTTGTTACAGTCTCAGGCTAAAACCTTTTATTTAAACTTCCCCATACATAAATACATGACGTAAGCCAACAAAATGAGAAGGTATGGTAGAGAGGGCAGTCAAGAATGCCTCTTTTCTACATGTCTGAGCTCCGTCTCATCATCTTTCAGAAGTTAATCAGTATGATAGCTGTGAAAATTAAGTGACTGCCCCAGCTATTACTCTGAACAGAACCCTGGTAAAAAATAGGCTCCTGATGCAGCATATATTTACTCTCCCAAACTGACCTACCAGCCTAGAGCTGTGTCAACCAGTTTTCTTAATTGCATGCTAGCTGTAAACATTGTATTAGTCATAGCTAAAAGGCGTTTAAAATTATTTAGTAGCTATTGTACATTTCATATCTCATCCTGTAACTCTGAAGTACCAAGAAATTGAAATTCAGAGCACAGTGTAAGGTGACCTTTTGTATGCAAGCTAAATCAATTTGATACTCCTTAGAATTTGACCCACTGAATATAAAAGAGTCCAAGCTGTCAAAAAGAGAAAGCTATATTAAAAAAAAAAAAAGGGTGGGGGGCATCTCAGCTATGCATGCAAATAGATAAACGGGTAGTTCAAGAAGTGTCTGTGAGGCTCTAGCATAAAACGTCCTCCCTTCCAGAAGCTCTCAGGCAGTACTTGGTGCCAGCTCATGATGTGAGAGCACTTCACAGGTGAAAAATGGGACCCAGTCCAACAAGCTCTTCTGACCCTCTGCAGGAGAGGGAGGGAAGGCAGTGGAGGCAGCTGCTGGCAAACTGGCATCCAGGAAGGAGCTAGACCTAGTCCAGCAAAAACCTTAAGTTTTCTTGAGTGAGGCTTGAGTGTGTAAATTAATGAACTGCTGCTGTAATTTGTTCCCTACTTCATGTTATTTAGCTCGTGATCACCTCAGTGGTGCACACTGCACTCGGGGGATGCTAGAAGGGATCAGGCCTTTCACCTGCCTGGTGCACTGTGCAACACTGGTAAAAATGCCCTGCAAGGAACTTACTCTGTATTTATGCCTCCAGCACAAAAAGTCACATCCACAGGGTTGTGCTGTGTCTTCTAAGCTTCCTTTTCTCTTTTCTTTCTAGTAGAATCAACAACAGATGTCAGTAGCCAAAGGAGATGGTTTTATTTGAAAGTTCAATGAAGCTGGAAGAGGTGGGAATTTTATCACTTTATTTTTACAAAACTCAGGACTAAATTCTGTGTTTGGTAACAATCAGGTGACTTCAGAGGAATCAGTAGGCATATCAGAGGGCTAAACCTGGTTCTTAATCATTAAAATATTATGTAAAGGAACATGAATAGAAACAAAGGCAGGAGAGTCTTCACTTCCATATCAATGTTCCAGATACTTTGCATTCATACAGAGCAGAGTTCATGAACTCTCTCTAACCATGTTAACAATCCTCTGGGTTTCTAAAGGAGCAGCAGGGGTTGGAATGAGAAGTCTCCCCATATACATCAATAACATCAATCTTGACACACTGATGGGATTTCCAGGGGGTTCTTTTCTAACTGTGCCTGCTAAATCCTCTGCTCCACTCAGCAGTGGTAGCTCAGTATGCCTCGCAGGGAGAAAAAAAGAGTCTGAAATTTGTAGCTGAAAACAAAATGTGCATCTGTGGCATGTGATTTCTTGTGCAAAAGCAAGTCAGAGCATAGACATTTTAAATGCATTTTTCTCAGTGACTGAAGTCAGCTGGTGTGTCTTAAATGGATATTTCACAGAAATAAAGCACAGCAATATTTTGCACCACACATTTTATATTTCACAAAATATATGTAGATAAAGTTAAACATGTCTTCATTTGAAAATCTGAGAAGTACAGTAGTCTCTACTATAAAAAGGAGAACTCTGTGACTGATGACAGCTAGCATGTTGTAGTTTTGAAGAAGTAAAATAAAATCAGAGTGACAGAACTGTGCCAGACCAAGGATCCACATAGCTCAGTCCAGGCTTGCTCGGTGTCTGGCACTTAATGATTAGAGAATATTATCAGAACAGAACAAGCATATTTTTATTCAGTAAAACCTCTTAGTACCTAGAAATCCATGCTATAAGGACACCCTAAGAGCTTAAATTTTTGTTATGGAATTGTTCTTGATGGTCTTTTATGCATGATTTTTTTCCTAATTGTTTTTTGAATGCATTTATACTTTTTCAAGTTAGGAGACTGCATTCAGAATGAGATTGTCAGCTGCAGCTGGTGGCATGTTGGCATGCCAGTTTCTATCGAATAAGAATTCAGCCCTTAGAAAATTCAACATTCCTATAACAACTGCTTCAGCTTCATAAACTTTTTAACTGACTCGTCTTCTAAGATAAGCTGTTTTTTATAATAGAAAAAAACTGTGCTGAAATCTGGCATTTTGATAGTTTTCCATAGTGATTCAACAATTTTTTAAAAAAATAAATCTTGAAAATAATTTTGAAGCTTTTGTATTCTGAATTTTTTAAAAGGTAGATTTTGCAGACCTATAAATTGCAAACCCAACTAATATAAAAGAAAATGTTATAAAATATCAGTAGTCCTCTATCTGGTTTAAGTGCTTTGATACTACATATATGTACTTCCTAACTCTGTATAAAATCTAATATTTCTAAAATCCGAAAGTTAGTATCCAAGAGTATCCAAACAAATAAAATCTGCTTTAAAATTTTATTTTGCGACATTTTCACAAAGCTGAAAGCGAGGCAAAACTTCCCTGTGCCTGTGATTAGGCACAAAATAAAACCCAATGCAGGTGGTATTATTGTTTCTGATGCTTTTCTGTCTTCATCCCAGACACATGAAGTTCCATGCTGGATCACCTAATACAAGAGAGCCATCAATAAGCTGGGTCACCTCCATCTTGAGCCTGCAAGAAGCATCTTGTTCACTCAATTTCTGCAGTCGTAGGGATAGCTAAGGACATTGGGGAGAGCCTAGATAACCCTAAGAGCTCACCTGCTTCAAAGTCCTTGAGCAGTAGTTTCTTCTGTCATCTTCATTTTAACCATCCTCATTTCTCCCAGCATGACAGCGATGGGGTAGAAATGCACCTCTGCAGTCTCCTCCTTGGTTTGCCACACAGCTCCCTGAGCTACTTGCCAGAACCTGATCAAATGCTGGAATTTCCATTTTGCTTTGGCTCAAACAAACAGAAACAAACCTTAAGCAAAGAATGAAGTCCTCAGGCTCTGGATGACTACAGTGAATTGATTGTACATGTGCAAAATGTTGTCATAACAAAACAGGTGTTCTATGGTAATTGTGCTAAGTATCCTAACAAACAAGGTTCATCTGGCACAACTCACCCAAAGCCTTCAGGGGACTTGCAAAATTTATTTACGAGTGAGAGAGAAAAAATATTCTCCTTAACAGAATAGCAGAAGCCAGCCATATGCATCCTTTTTTTGTGATGGCAAGAAGGCCTGTTTAAACAGAGCATGATCGACTTCTGCAAAAAGAAATGGCCTCCATTCCCTACCAGGTCTCCTGCCCACACAGCTTGGTTGGAAACTGGTTCTCCTAATCTTAAGCAACAGGGGAGGAGAGGAATAACTGGGGAAAAAAAAATCTAACTTCTTCCTGGTGAGTTTGGGCACGTTTTGTTTCATGTAGATTTGGGGTAATTCAGTAATGGGGTGTACAAAAGAGGTGATCAAAAGAAATGTTATGGAAGAAGAAACTTTGTTAGGAGATATGGAATAAAATATTTGCAAGCAAAATATGTCACAGGCAAAAGAAGGAATAAATAAATTTGCCAGCTCAGGGGCAAACGTCAGTGATGTAGACAGATGCATTCATGTTTGTATGTTACAGTTAACCCCCAAAATGTTCTCAGCAGCATGTAATCATAAATCCTGACTGGATCAGAGAAGCGTTTTTCATTGTTCGATCACCCTTCCACCAAAGAGAGCGCTGACAGCTTTTGTAACAGGTGGCACTTGCTCTATTATGTGCTACTAAAGAGTGAAATGGTATGGGCTGTCATCCTATTCCCAAGTACCATGTCTTAAATGTAAAAGAGCTTTCAGCATCTGACTCAACCTAAACTGGCAGTGTGGTCTTCCATCTTCTATCATAAACCTGAATATAAAAGCATTTTGGACTAAGCTTAAATGGGTGGATTTGTGGGTCTATATAAAATTCTAGCTCTGCTGAAATCAGTGATAAAGGTCATACTAACAGTCATAGAGCCAAGTTTTACTGAACTTTTTTAAGCCAGGCATTTTTAAATGTCAGAAATAATGCATTCAGGAAAAATGAGTGCCTTTGCTCAGCTGAAAGTGGGAACCTCGCTCACAAAAGATTTGGCTGTTCTTCCAGCTTAGCTGGTTTCTGGACATGCTTTGCTGCCTCCTACACATCACGCAGTAGTGTTGAAACTGGCAGAAAACAGGATCTTTCTTTCCCTCCTGAAAGCTTTGCATGCCAGTCCTCCTAATAAGCCCAGGGTAACAGCTGGGATCTCGAAAAACACGTTGCTGGTGGTAGATTCGATCAGCAGTGCTCAGGTTGTTGGATGCTCAGACATGGGCTGCTGGAGCATGGCAGAGCAGTGTTGGATCTGTTCCTAGGTGTGGGTTTGGATTTGCTTTCCCGGGGTAATGAACCCTTACCCTGTCATGCAAGAAATGCTGATGCCGCCAAGAGTGTCTGTGGGTAAAATACCAGCTGAATTAGAGTCATTAAACCCAGACATATCTCTTTAGGGTCAAGGAGGCAAGGAATTGCAATTCACACTTATGGGTGAGTAAGCACATAAATTATAGTATTTAACTAATTGCTTACCTTACAAAGATAAATTGGACAAGGCTTTCCCAGAAAACAGCAACATTTTGGACATGTTTGTATATGGGGACACTTTCCCAGTTCTCACTCAAAATACTACCAGAAGGTCATTTCTCATTACTTAAACTTTCTGAACTATTTCAAATCATTTAATGGACTCAGTATCCAATGTCTCTACAGCAAGGATAGAACAATTCCCTTAGGATCCGTCAGAGATGCCATAGGCTCTCAACAGCATGGATAACAGCCTTGTTATAGGCTGGCATAGGAACAGTTAAGCAATGAACTCTGGTTCGACCTCTAGTAAGAGAAACTGGATGTTCCCCATCCAGTCCAGCCCTGGGGACAAACTGTGAGACACTGAGCCAGCTATTTGTGGCTGTATTTCCCTAAAATATTTATATTTTTCCAAAAATAGTGAATTGCCATAAAAACAGGACCTGTCCCAGATGACAGGGGTCAGGAGCTTGTATTTTATTTTCACAGGAGGAGTTATTTACTCTAGAAGGTGATGTGCAGTAACGGGTATGAACCAGCACTACTTAGCCCCAGGAAGAAAGTATGAAGTCATAAGTTCTGCATTTAAAAGAAGAAAAAAAGCTACAGGAATCAAAGACTTCATCTGGGAACAGAGGACGCCTGCCAGAACCAGAAATAGTTCTGTTGCCTGATGCTTTCTTTCCTCAGGCTCACAGACCCCAGAGGTGTGTTGGGGAGTGGGTGGAGTCGCAATGTTTTAATAAAGTACTCTGGAATTTTGTTAATGTGAAGGGTTGCAAATGCCTGCAGTTCTGGTCATGTGAACATCTGCATTCAGCTGTCCTGGATTTCAATGAGGTTCTGAAGAACATTAACTATGTAATTCATGTGGCTGTTCTTTTGGCCTGTAACAGGACATAGCAAGGTTAACATTGTGTTCACGTTTAGATTTTAGTGTTTGGCTTACTGGGAAGCAAAAATAAGTAAAAGAAATTCTACTCATCCAAGGGGATCAGAAGGACACTTGGAAATGAAAGGAGTGATTTGCAATTGTGGAACTCATGGAGTGATGAGTAAGGCTAGCCAGGAAAGACAAGGTACCTGGTGTTAGAATTTCATACCCAGAGACTCCACTGCAGGTCTCAGACCCACAGAAAGCACTGAGTGTCCTATTACATTCCCAGTTAGGAAGAGCTGAAAGCTGAAGTGAATTTTGAAAACGTTCTTCCCTTCAAGAGAAAACCAGGTCAATCATAATTCTTAGAAAGATCAAATGCTTACTGCCTGGGGGCTTCTTTATTAGGGCATATAGTTTGCTCTTGGTCCCAGTTCAGTTCTGGCTGTAGCTCAGTCCCTGCAAGAGGGCTGCCTGTGCATTGATGCCTCCCCCAGAAAAGCAGGGGTCAGCCCAGGAGCAGAGCACTGCTACAGAGACACCACTTGGAGCCCAAAGACAGCAGCTCCTTCCCAGGAAGCAAATTGAATTCCTCTGTGTGCCACTGTTCAGATTTCTGGCCATAAATATCAGGAAGCTTTCTGAGCATGGACTAGTAGTTTGTCCATATCCTGAACATATATTTAATGCTCCTTCAGCATGCTTAGAAGCAGGAAGATAGCAATTCCATATGTGAATCCTACTCTGAACTTCAGCTTCCTTTATAGCTACGGTCAAGTTACATGTCTTTTCCACCCCCAAAATCCACCCCCATTGTTGGATCTGGTGCAGTGCTCCTTTCCTGCTCCCAGGGGACAACTTGGCCTTCAAAAGGAAGTACACTGTGAAATCAATCAGCACACGAGCAGTCATTTGCTGTGTACAGCCCTTTCTCTGGTCAGTTACCTGTTCTGTGCTTCGGGGTGGAGAATGGTCCTACCCCCTGCTCAGCCACTGGTTGCTGAAAAGTCATTTCCTCTCTTGGCTTATCTTTTCCCTTCTCCTGATGGCAGTCTGAACAACTTAGCCGCCAACATGTGGCACTCGAGCAGACATGCCAAGGACTCCCTCTCTGATGACTATTAGAAGGGTCTGGTCAGACCTGCAACATCATAATGCCTAAAGGCACACACTAGGAATACAGAATTTGAAAAATATAAAAGTTAAAACCTAAGGCATCATTCAGGCAGCTGTTTTTGTTTAATCCTCCTCAGAAACTGTCTTTCAGCTCCTCCCGAACTCCTCAGGAATGGGGTGTCACAGCTGGGGAGAGACACTAGGCATGCTGGGCCAGAGCTGTTGTGCAGTCCCTGTCCTGTAAATGCAAAAGCCAGCTTGTCTGTGAAGATATTTGAATAACATTTTTCCCCTGTGCCAGATTGTGAGCTGTATGTCATGCTGTCAAGGCTAGCAATCAGCCTGATTGTTGCAGACTTGACAAACATGCTTATTTTTAGAACTGCTGGATATTACACATTGCACTAGATCTCCCTTTCATGTTAAAGACTTTAATCTTCTGCTGGAGTTTCTTATTGGACATCTGCCCAGAATATAAAGACTGATCCTTCTTTTTTTTTCCCTTTCTTTGATAAAGTGTCAGAGCCTCACTGAAAGGTGTAGATGGCAGTCAAAGGATCTCAGCTGAAGTCATGCCTCTCCCACCTCTCATCCAAATTATAAGTAGGGGTTATTGGCAGTATGTTGAAATAACTTTACCTTGGGATAATAGCCTTTTGCTTATCTCCCATCTATCTGTCACACTGTCTAACTTCTGTATTAACAGAATCTACCTTTGGGCAGCTCACACAGTACAGTAGCTGTCATTCTGTCCTCACTCCTGGGTATTTAATGTAAACTGAACTAAAGTATGTTAAAGGTATACCAGGAAAGACAGTCATTTTTCCATCTCACTCCCCAGCAAAGTGAGAGGTAGCCAAAATAGTGGCCCTGCAGCACTCCAGATGTGAAGTAGCACAGTACGTATCATTACAGAAAAAACATTTTTCTGCCTCAGGGGTCTATTAGTAATTTTGACAGCAGAGGCACTCTAATCCCACGCAGAAGAAAACAAGGATAAAATAAGATGGGACTTATTGAGGTCCTAAAATTTAAAATTAAGACCCAACTGAGATACCCTGGCCCTGCCGTCAAACCAGAGATTGCTGAAGACTGCATTCTGGACTGTAGAACTCAATATTGCCTGACCGTGATGGCTGGGAATAAAGTCAGACTTGAAAAGATGGGAAAGTTCACTTGAAAGGCTCATTTCTTTTATCCCAAATGTAAGGCTAGGTGACAAATGGCCCACAAGGACAATGTACTCTGAGGAACCAAGGCTGCATGAGGCATGTGACCACCTCCTGGACTAACATGCTTCCCCCTCTCTGCAGGACGTGCTATCCAAACACAACAAGAGGAGGCAGAAAGGAGCTGACACAACATCAAAACCTTACTGGAGCCCCAAGATTGGCCATTTATGAGAAGCAATCATCCCAGCAGCTCAGCATCCTCCTCCCCAGGCTCACCTCTCCTTTGCACTGTACCACAAGGTGAAACTTTGTCTTCCCTGAAATTTAAAAAAAAAAAGTATCTAAAAGGATAAAGTGGATCTCATAAGTTAAGATGCTTATGACTATGTTCCATAAATTATTTTTTCTCCATACTTTCACATGTTATTTCTGCTCTCATTTCTTTTCTAAATGGCATTCACTTAATGTTCTGGTTTTGGTCCATGGCCTTATTCAGTAAGACTGGGGATGTAGACTTTAGATCCCTCTTTACTGATTTGAATTAAAAGGGGGTTATGTACAAGAAATCTGTGGCATTTGAGTGAAAATACAAACCTATCACTTTCAAGACAGTCTAAAAATCTAAGCAAAAAACTATTAAAACATGATATAGCACTTCCACAGGATAGAATATACCCAGTTTTTCAAAGAGGAAATATGTGGAAAATTCCTTAAGAAGGAATCATCATACCTTTACAAGCTATGTGATCTTTAAAACTGCAAAGCTAAAACCTTCTAAGCCTTTGTGCATTTAATAGCATTCAAAGTGCACCACAACCGTATCTCCCCATTCTAGCCTGCTGTCCGGCTGATCCAGCTGGTGACATGAGCTGATAAGGACATGCTTGGCAGCCAAGCTCCACACAGAACAAATATCAGTGCATTGCTTCATGAGCAAGTGTGAGAAAAGGTGGGAGTGCCACAAACAACAGGGAACTGGCCTGAGGCAGTTCAGCTTGTTAGCAGAGAGAGTGGAGCTGCCCTGGAACAGATGTAACCAACACCCTTCATCTGTAATCACTGCACAGTTCTCATGTCAGGAGAGCTTGGGCAATATGAGGATCTCAACTGCTGTCAGTGTCCCATTCATGAGGAAACAGAAGATGTGGCAAACCTCCAAGCATAGCTTGGTTTGATGGTCCAGCAAGCCAGCAAGTTAGTATAGCATGGGAGAGACAGTTGCTTTCCAGCTACTGATCTCAGTTTCTTTTTGTTTCTTTTTTTTTCTTTCTTTTTTTTTCCATGACAGATGGGGATTAGTGTAGCTAACCAATATGCCTAATCTCTGGAGAGTGGAAACATTTTATGCCACTCAACAGGAGGCTTTATAGATGCTAGAGGTCAAATTCACAATGATATCTGTAAAACTAAAACCTACAGGGGTACTTCCCTCTGGTCTTAGTGGGAATTTAGTCTCTGGAGGGTTAAACCTTAAACACCTTTGTGAAACTGAGCCTGGACACTTAACATTTAAACTATCTCCTGAGGAGTTCTTTCTCAAGCTGTTCCCAAGTTTCAAGAATCCCTACATCTGTTATAAAGCTTGAACTGTGTGGGGAACAGATTATAACTATTTCCACAGTGAGTCAGTAATCCTGCAAGCAGCAAGGCAGCTACCTGCTGTACAAAAAGTATTGACAGGCTTATACTTTTAAGCATAACATTGGCCTTTCTCCCTTAACTGCATTGCTGGGAAATTGTTTAGTGAGTGATATACCTGCAGTCACAGACCCTGATAGTCTAATAACCCATTAATTCTGTTTAGATGGAATGGTGTTGGAGAAACTGAATTTTATGTCAGACCTGTCAATAATTCCACAACACTGGCATTTTTCCACATTTATTAGTACAGTGCCTCTCTCATATACAGCTAGCATTACTTGAAAACATTTGCTATGTCTTCTCGACTGCAGGAAAAAAATGAGCCCTGGATTTCACTTTGAAATGAGGATGCCCAATATGTGTCAAAACATGCTGCCTCTTTTATTAATTTCTTCCCATAAGTATTTCAATGACCATGGTTTAAATTAAAAGTCAAGAGCAAAACAACTTCGAATAAGGTATCACCAGTACCTGCTAGAACACTGTCCCTTTAAGGGCTTGCATTCTGCCCCAATTAACATTCCACTTTTATTGCATGTACCTGGCCTGAAGAGAGCCAGTAGCCACTGGGCATAGCATAAATTGTTGGCCTTCAGCAAAATGAACAGCAGAAACACATGCAGTACCTGACCATGCTTGTTAGGCTATTTGCTCCTTTAATCACTGCTGCACTCGTGAATGCTTGCTATTCAATTACCTTCCAAACCTTCATCATGTCACTAGACAATAAAACGTGACAAGACAGGTATTACTGTGGTAAGGTCATCTGATATCTAGAAGTGTCTCATTATTCCCTTCAGTGATTAGCTACAATTACTGCTTTAACCCAAGTATTTAAGGCCATAACTAAGTGTTTCAAATATTCATCACAGGATACCTTATGAGCGGGAGAAGTGTTCATGGAGTGTCTCCAGAGCAGCAGCATATCCCAGAGACGGTGCTCCAAAAAATATTGGGACTCCCAGTTTGCTCCTAAGACACAACCAGACACTCACAAGTCAAAGGGTAGGCAGCCTGTATCTTGCCTGTGCTGGTTGCAGGTGGTATCAGAGATAAGAAGGATCCATATGCAAGACCAACCTTGACTCATCTTTCTTGCCCTAATCACTCCAGGCAGGGCTGATAGGATAGCTGGAGCCCAGAGACTAACCCAAAGCACTCAAAACATCTCCCAGAGGGGATGCCCCAGAAGCACCTGTATATGCAGGCTGGGTTGGCCCCAAGGACGTCATGTTGCCCCTCTCTGGTAACACAGGTACACCTGGCTTCAAAGTTACTGCAGTTTCTGTATTTCAGTTAGGAATTTATAATTAGATTTAATATTAGGTCATCTTGTTTGTTAAGCCAATGTAGTCCTATCCTAATAAAGCCTCTTCAACCAGTTCAGGACCAAGAAAAGTTTTTGTTCCTGATGCCTGAAAACAGAAAACTGCAGGAATTACAACCAATAAAAGATTACATGATCCCATGTTCCTCAAGTTGGGGTAAACTGGCAACTTGCTGAATTCCAATTCTTTGCACCCTAGAAGTGACACCATTTATGCTGCACAATGGACAATGGAGAGTTCCCTCCAAGAAAGAATCCTACAGGTAAGCAGAGATGAAGGAGGCAGGGCTGGCACTGGTGTAGTAGGAATGCTGACTGTTGAGGAGAAGGCAGGACAGACCCAGGGTTTAACATTTCTCAGTAAATCTAAATTACATCCAGGATCAAATTAATGTTGCCTCTCTCCCTTTCATCCTGCCCAACCAAAGTCAAACGCTGGCGAAGGGGAGAATTCATCCTGATCTTTGAGTTCAAAGGCAGGACACACATTTCATAGCAGTTCTGTGGGAGATGGAAATAATACCTGCATAAAGTAGTAAACGAGAACAGCCAGACTTTCAGTGGGGGAAAGGCAGTTTTACAGGCGCATTGCCAATCGAAACCTCTCTCCCACTGTGGCTCAGTGGCCCCAGTATTTGCTCTGCCTTCCACAGAGCATTCAACGTGACAAGCTAATAACCACAGCTGGCACTGCCGCTGGCGAAGTCAGCAGTTACCTCGAGCAGATGACTGATAGAAACGGGCAAGAGAGCTTTTGCATTACCTACCAGCAGAGCCCTGGAAAGTCAAGTAAGGGGATGTGGCAGATGTCCCACCCCAGTGGCACAGGAGTAGCAAGCCTTGCTCTCCAGGACTCGCCTCCATTCCAGCCCTTCTTTTGTCCTTCCCCATCCAGCATCCAGTCCTCCAACCTTGGGACTGCAAAATTCAATTCTGCTGGCACTGCTGAAAGCTTTGAGCTGGCCCTGCAGACAACACGGCTCGCTGCAAGAGAATGAGTTGACAATTTTGTTTCTTGTGGTACAATGAAACTTATTTAAATAAAATTCTGATTAAGACAGAAAGGCATGGACTTGATTCACAGCAGGGAAAGATGAAAACTGCTTGCTACACGCCGTTAAATTACCAATTTCTACCATTTTATTTTTAAAGCAGTGTGCTGTTTCTTTGAACTGGGAACAACACGGCATGCACATCATTTTTGGTAATGTCTGTGCAAGGTCAATTTGTTCATTTGATGCTATTGAGCCCAAAGTAAGAAACATGGGGGATTTTTTTCCTCTCCAGTTGAGGAGTGTCTATTGCTATGTGGAAATCAATGACCCTATGGTAGCAAAAGATCTGTCTTGACATGCAAATGGTAAATCAAAGTGGCCCACCCCACCATAAGGGTCATGCAGCTTTTACCAGTCATTGTCCTACGCCAGGGGTGCATCAACGAGGTGAAAGAAACTTTGTAGCTCTTGCATCTATTCTGCACATTTAAGTCATAACTGCTATAGGGCACAGTTAGAATTTGCAGATCATTGCTTTCTGTCTTAGTTACAGAGGACCTGTTACACATACCAGGCACAGCTGGCTACAGTTCAATCAGACAAACATTACGATGCCCTATAACAATGCACCAAAACTTTAATTTAATGCTGAGTGTGAGTAATTTGACCATATTTCCTTCTAAATCTTAATCACCTAATCACTGATCAACTTTTCCATTGCCTGTCTGTGACTATTCTCACATTAGACCATGCAGCTATGTTGTATCTGGTCATTTCAGAGGGTTTCCATTTCCTACTGGTATAAGCATGTGAGCAATCCTGAAGCAAATACTCAAATGTACGTCATGTGGATAGTTGTATCTAGAAACAGGAACACAAGAACTTCCACAGAAAACGGCTATAAATAGAGCCAGATGAAGAAAATGCAGTTACAGGAATTCACATTTGTTCATCCTTTGAGCTTTTTTCCTAGATATTCTTGAAAGAAATGTTTGATCTCCCATCAGCTAGCCTAGCTGTGAGTTTGGGGCACCATATCAGCTTGCACCACTTGAGATTCTGGTTCTTTTAGTACTGTCTATGGTTAGCTCTCGCAGAACGTCACAGGAAACATGTCCAATACAAATCAGAGGAATGTGTCATATATATTAACCACCATAACTGTTGTGTTTGTTTTCACTATCCAGACAGAGAATTAATTGCATTGATTTTTAGGGATCTGCATTTTAGATGAGGGTGCACTGCACAGCACAGATGAGTTTGCATGATTGTGAGAATAAGCACTCAGCCATTTTAGAGCATCTCTGAAAATAATCCCTGGCCTCCTGTAAGGAAAAAAGCTTATAGATGTAGCTCTTTTCTACAAGAATTTTCAGTGAAACCAACTTCCTTCAGCAATGCCCTGTTTTAAGGGATCCAGCTATGTTAGCAACATTCCCTTCCTCTGCAGAGAGGGCAGTGATAGTCCACTTTTACTATTCTGCTGCAGTTCCATATTAGGCTGTGATGGAGAGCAGTCAGCCCTGTCAGCTGCAGCCAGGATAAGCTTTCATGTTTAAATCATGTTAGATCATTCAGCAGTTGTACCCAGGGCTGCCTAAATAGCACAGATAACATGCCTGACAAGTCTAAGGCAGGTAAATTAAGAAATGCTGTGCCGAAACTGTTCCCACTTATTAGGGTTTTTTTCACTGGATTTCAGGGAGTATCTGTACATCCTTTCTCTTGTGCATGGCATTCTTATGTGTCTGTGCCCCTCCCAGCCATTTCTCAAACAATATTACACAGCTGTGAGTGCAAAATACCATTTATTCCACACCATCAGTGCTCAGGTAGCATGCAGATATGTGTCCAAGACTACCTGGGAAATCCTCTTTTCCTCATTAAAATGTCCCTCCTCTTATGTGAGATAGCAGACAGATGGAGGGATGAGAACAAAAACTTGATCCAGGAAAGCAGAGAGGGTGAGGTAAAGAAGACAGGTGAGCTTGCCAATTCATTAGTCTATTAGCCCAGAGGACAATAGGGCATTGCAAAGCCTCCAGGCCCTACTAGACACCTGGATGCAGGCCAGTACTTAATGAGAAAAATTTCTTTCAGCTGACTGTGCTGTGGCTTTTTCTCTTCACCACGTGCATCAGTATAGTAGCAGCAGTAGATATGAGCGGATTATTTCAACTTCAGTTATCTAGTTTCTGTGGGCAAGTATTTGGCCATGTGTTTGCTGTACCTGGACTTTCTTTACGATCATCTGAGTCCCCTCGACTGGCTGCAGGGTGCTTAGTTTCCAAAGCATGCCGTAATCAAAGTCATTCAACTCAGTATGCGTAAGGCTTACTGAATTCTTCATTACAGCGGTCCTTCAGTGGGGCCCTGAAGTTTTAAGTGACTCACAGCTATGTACTATGCTTATATGTCACTCCTGAGACTTGTATTAGTATAATAAGCCATTGGAGAGATTATTCATTGTATGTAATTAAGATGTTGGTTAACCGTGACATCCAGAATGAGCATTAGAGTGAAGACACTTTGCTAAATCTGTTGCAGTATTCCAAGTCATCAAGATATCAGTTTGATTGACAGATCAGATAATCTCTTTAGTAATCCTCTGAATTCTAAACACAGAAGCCCGTAACTCATCATCAGATAAGAATATGTTGCGTTCATACTCTAAAGGATGGAGGACAGCATTCCATTTGCCTGGGTTTATCCAGTCACTGCATAAGGTTCTTAGAGCATCTCTGTTTCAAAATAAAGTTTAACTTTAGTAACATCAGGCAGGCTTATCCTTTAATGTCAATGACACGTTCTTGTGGAGGTTCTGCTTGTTGATTTTTTTTTTTACAAGGCACTAACGATGTAATAAAGATTAATTAGTGTAAGTTATAGTGTCTGAAATGTATACATTCAAGCTGTTAAATGTGTCAATGGAGATCCATTATGACAACGGGCATTTTATTCTCAATAGGGATTGCTCTATTTGCCAGTATGAGATGTGTTTTCTTTATTAAGACAAAACCAGTGAGAAGAGTCCAGATTTGAATACAGCTGAAATAAGAGCCTTGCTTTACACAGCATGATAAGCCTTGATTTTGTAAACACTATTACTTTGCTTTCATTACATATTCCTGCTGGTGTTATTTCATGGCATCAGCTCTTTTACTGGCTTTCATTTGGCATCATATTAAATCAGGCCATCAGAACATGCTTAGCACCTCATAGCTTAAAAAAACCCCAAAATCAACGTGGTGATTTATGAAGGACAACTACTTGAAGTTCAAGTAGAATCTGTGTATCCATATAAATACCTGCCCAGGTCTAGATGACCCATCAGATGAAAAACGTTAAAGCTCACTGAATTTCTGCAGCCAATAACACACAAGGAAGGGAATGTTGTGGCTAACAGCACCTCTGTATGCTTGGACATCCCATAGTCCAGTCAAGCAGGCACCCACACTCACTGTTAGATCGGAGAGAGGTGGTTACCAGTGCAAAGCCCAAATCCAGCCATGTCTATGGATCCATATTCGCAACTGAGATATACTCCTGCCATCTCCTCATTCAGCCATCACTTTAAATTGTTAGAAGATTTAAACTGATTTTAAGGCCATTATCAAGGTATTTTAAAATAAATATGAAATGCAACAGTAGGATATTTCCTACAAACTTACTGATTAAATGCAACAAACACTAGTAGCAAATGCATTGCTTGGATCATTTTGAGTGCATAAGGCAGTTATTAAAATTCAGGGCTTGATCTGATTTCCAAAAAGGCCACCAGTTATATGGGATGGGCAAGTCCTCGCTAGGCTGAGATTGGTCCATCTGAAGGCATTTCCAAATCCCCCACAGCACTCTGGTCCCGGTGTGGCATTCAGCCAAATGGAACAGACAGTGCTTCTCCAATTCCCAGGCTGTCACACTAGAGGGTTTTCCTTTGTTTGTGTTTCTCAAAGGAATACTTTTCCCATGCACACTTAGAAATTGTTTCTCAGCACTGTTTTACAAAGTTGAGATTTTACATAGGATTCTTCTGTGCATGGCATTTCTTGAATTTTGTGCATTTGGGCTAGGACATTAGCCTTTAAAAAAGAACTTTCAGATGTCAAAATTAGATATTGTTTTCTCTGGGGTATCTCTGTTTGTTTGCTTGCTTGTTTTTAAGTTGTAGTCTGTACAAAGGTTCACTGTCTCATTCTTCTGTGATTCAAAGTTTGATCAAAAACTTTTCCTCTGAATTTCAGCAGAAAAAAGTCTTTTATGAGCTGAGATCAAGCATCAAAGTTTTCAGCCCTAAAGAAGCTTGGGAGAAATTTATAAGTATTTGAAATTGAAGGGGGAAAAAACAATTCATGCCAAGAGTGACTTCCCTGACACCTGGAGAAATGCTGTTCCTGCCTTTCCCCCTGCCATGGCCTCCAGTTAAAAAAATTTCAACTTTTTCAGAGCAATGTGAGTAGGGCTCAAGGCTAGGTCTTCCACTCACTTTTTGCTGGCTTTCTGCTAGCAGTCTCATTCAGGTTCACCTTAACACAGCAGAAGGAAAGTGAGGAGGGAGACATGGGAATAGGAAATGTCTCTCCTTCCTCTCCTAAATATAAATGAATGACCGTGCTGAACCTCCAACACAGAAATGCTCACCTCATCCCCTCTGATGGACAACTCAGAGTCCAAGGGGACTTTTCAGGCAACTTGAGGGTTGCACACCTTGTGCAGACAGTGTCTGCCTGAAGTCTTTCTCTCTTGCAGTTGTACTGGCACAGAGCTGGGCTCAGCTGCCACCTGAAGACTCAGCTGTGACTGAAGCAGCAGGATACCTGTTCATAGCTTTTTTTTGATCCAGAAATCCAGATAAATGCCTGTGCTTGGCTTCATACATCTGGGACAGAATAACAAGTGCATGCGATATCAGAGCCTAAGCAGATCAGTAATATCAAGTAGCACACACACCAAAAACTACCCATGCTGTCAGGGATTGAAATATTAGTGGACTGTGCCTCAAGAGAGCCATGAAAACATGAAACATTGTCCATATATCACTGACTCTGATCTGCTTGTTTGATTAAGATCTCAAGATTAAAGTTGGATAAGGAAGAAAACCCTTGCCACAAAACCTTCACCTTCTCAGAAACAAAGATACCATGGAGCCCAGTGTGTAATAAAATCAAAATTTCCTGAAATAACATAAAGTGTCAGGGCAACCCAGCCCTCAGGAGCACAGACAGCTACACTGACAGAGCAGGCAACTTTTGTAGATGAGGTGAGGATTCACATGATCTTGGCCAGTTCTGGGCCTTCAGTCACAGCTCCTGCTGATGAGCCCCACACCACAGATCCAGAGTGCTGCCCAAGTGCCAGTGTCTGGGTTTGCTTTCTGTAAATGAAAAACAGTAGCAATTACTACTCTGCTGTTGACCAGTATCCCATTTGTGGAAGGTGTTGAAAAATGAACTAAAGACCCTTTGCTTTATAGGTTTGACTTTGGAATTAAGACTAAGCTGTCATAAGGTTTCCTACATTGGAGTCTGAAGTCTGCGATTTAACAGATCGAAACTACAGCTTCATGTTACTTTTCATATATTAATCATTCCTAGAGTTCAAAATATGTTCATTTGCTTAATATGAATCCCTTAATGTGCTGTATGAACATGTATTTCCTGAAGATCCCATCTGTGCTTTGGCATATTTATAATTAGATGCACAGTTTATCAGTCAGTTACAGAAGATTTTTTTTTTTTGGTAAACTAATCACTGCCACAATTTGATACTATATATTAAAATGCTTCAATGATATGTCTTTTACTATAAATGAACCTTTTCCTATTAACAGCATTGCACCTGAAGTAATTAAATAGATGTGGAGCTTATAATCACAACAGAAATTGAATTCTCAGTTAACAATTTCAAAGTCCTATTGATGAAAATTCCCACTGATTACAATTCCTATTGATTGAAAGTGATTTTAATCAGTTCAGTTGTTTTTTTAGAGGATTGACCACAAAATAAATACTCTTTTCCCGTATGAGAATATTTGCATTACTAGGAGCCATACAGGGATGAAGCTTAAAATTCGGTGTTGGTTTACTTTGTCTAGCTGACTCCTCTGAAGGGAAAAACAACTCTTCTTTTGAAGACATTCAGCACCATAATTTTAAATGCATGGGGATATCCATCTCCAACGGATAAGACATCAGAAAATTTTTAAAAGTCCATTTCTGAGACTGCCAAACAGCTCAGCCAGTGCAAACATCTACCTGCTTGAATTCTTAAACACTGAGCAAGCACAGGAATCAGCTATAAACAAAAAAAGCTTCTGGTTTATCAAATGTAAAACGTAAATCCTTAATATCACTACATAACAAGTAAGCTTTCTAAAAGACTACTAATTTGCTGATATTATGCACCTGTAGCATTTCCCATTGCTCTTTTTTTCTGAGATATATAAACCTTATACTTATGGCAAAAATAACCATTGGTGTGGAATAACTAACATGGGCCATTCAGATTACTTCAGCCTTCAGAGGGGTTGTGGTCTAGGACTTCTCAAACCTCATACCAGCCTCAGCCAGATCAGCTCTCTATTCATGGTTCCACCCCACAGTGGTTATTGGTATTTTACCACAAATTTTACTGACCTAAAGGCGTATCTCAGTGTGGAGAGCATAAGCTAGTGGCTCTGAAAGCATCATTGTGACATTGCCCAAACCAAACAGCTGCCTGGGTGTGGACTGTGAGAAAATCCAGTGACTGGCTCAACTTTGAGGATATTAATTTCACCCCGGGAGTGGAGTTACTGCCACCAGCCTGCTTATTCTGGGATGCACGGCAATGAGCTTTATGAAAACCCTTAGAGAGCCAGCACAGAAGTCTCCATCTGAACAAAAATTCAGTTGCAAGTCCATCAGATCTGGCCTATGGAGTATAATACCATAATACATGGTAACATATCTGAGTCAATACTGTTCTAAACCACACCACCTTTCTAATTTTCACATGATCCATAAGAGCAAGTCAGAAATTCCGTTGCAGTAGGGAGTACTCACTTTCTCTCATTGTCATGTGTAGTATGGACAGGCTTACAAAAACTGCCTGTAATTGGAGCCGTGAACACCTGAACTTCAACAGAGGGCAATTGTCAAAATACTGTAAGTTCATCTTCAGATCAAATATCCTCAATGGTTCCTTTGCACAGTAAAATATCTTTGTTTAGGCATTAGAGGGCACAAGTCTTCCTAGAAGGATCTTGGTTAAGATAAGGTGATGTCCTGTCTTTTACTCTTTTAGAACTCTGACTCTGTGTGTTGTTATTTGCTATCAGCTCCAGAATTCTGCAATGTTGTGACCTCATCCTAGTGTCTAACCTCAGGTGGGAGATGTGCTTTGCTCCCCTGGCACTGTAATGCTGTTGCTGAGGACGAAAGGTGTCCTCTGTGAGTGGAGGACATCTGCAAGTCTTCTGATAAATCAGATTGCCTAAAGTTTTTCGGGTTG
>QWTY01006377.1:0-32168 GCA_008033365.1 Pseudorectes ferrugineus
CCACCCCCTGCCACGGGCAGGGACACCTTCCACTATCCCAGGGTGCTCCAAGCCCCGTCCAGCCTGGCCTTGGACACTTCCAGGGATCCAGGGGCAGCCACAGCTTCTCTGGGCACCCTGTGCCAGGGCCTCAGCACCCTCATTGTAAAAACCTCCTTCCTTATATAAAATATAAAGTTCTTCTGACATGTGGGAAGCTGTTTCAGACTCAGCTGTCCTGAAAAAAAGCCCCATTCTGAGTGGACTCAGGAGCTCTCCCAGGCTTGCACACACACACCCAGAGCTCCTGAGCTGTATTTATCCTCCAAAGTGACAGTTTTCTATCAGAGAGCTGCAGCCCAGCACGATGATTATAATTGTCACTAATTTCTTTCTTTAGCAATCAGGTTTGTACCTTGACACAGTGGCATAAAATGAGGCAGATTCCCTCCACTCAAGGCAAGGTTCGCTCTCGAAGTGTTTGTAGCCCCCTGATTTCTTTCAGGGAAGCTGCTGCTGCTCTCCAGCGTCTCTGCAGAGAGGCCAGGTTTTGGTTCATGGTGGGAAAGGGACAATATCAATAGCACCATGAGCAGGGACTGGGAATGCCTCGTGCAAAGCCCTTGCGAAGGGGCAGAAACCCTCATGAGCAGACAAATCCCAAACCCACCCCAGAGAAGGCTGGATGCAGGAATGGAAGGCTCTTCCCTGCCTTTGGTTTGGGCTGGAGCATCCCAGGACCAGCAGGGTTCTGTGTGGATGTACCTTCCCTGGGCAGACCCTCACGCTGGTGTCCTTGGCAAGGGGAACCTTTTGCTGGTCAGGCTTTTCCCACTAAACCCATTAAATGAGTGCAAATGGGATGGGATGGAATGGCAGGAAGGTGAGGTGGGATGAGTGAAAAGTGGCTGTGGAGCTCGTGAGGGTTCAGAGAGGGGGTGAGATGTGCTCCTGGATTGCTCCTGCATTTCTATCAGGGTCATGAGAGGAGAATTTGGCCCTCTTATTTATTTTTTTTTTAAGCTTAAGCCTCTGAAGAGAGTGCTGCAGAGATTCCCAGGGGGTATCGGTTGGCAGAGGTCCCATGATACCCTCAAAAATATCCCCCCAAACAGAAATAACTCGGTAAAACAAAGCAATGGATTGTTCAGCCAACTAAAATTACCAGCATGTCAAATAAAATATGTACAGCATTAAAATAAAATTTGCATTGCAATAATGCTTTATTAAGCACATTAGGAGATTAAAAGAATCAACCCATTTGTTCCCATTCATGTTGCGTCAGGATTTGCATTTCTTTTTTCCCCACCTCCAGCTCGCCCCTCTCCCCTTGCTTGTTTGGCGAGTGATTTTCTCAACGAACCTTGCAAAGCTCTGCCCCGAAAGAAGGTGTGTGTGGATATGCCGAGGGGTTTTTAAATCAAAGCACTTGACTTGGTGGTGTTTGTCTGCATGAGTGTGCAGCAGAGGAGGGGTGGGATGGAGAAGAAAAGGTTTGTCTGCTTCCATTGCGGCTAAAATGGTTAATTAAGACAATAGAGGCTCTATAACAATCGGGGCCGGGGCTGTGAATGCTTGTCTAGACTCTATAGTTCAGCTGCAACTTCTCTGTCGGAATTTTAACTTGGCCCGGCTCATTTCCCCTCCCCTCTTTCCCCGCCTCTCAGCTCATGTCCATAAGTTCTCTTTTCTCTTTTGTTTGTTTTTTTTTGTCCTTAATCAATCTTTTGAGAGATCGGGGCTGGATTGACAGCTCTGCCTGTCTGAGGGCTTGTGCTCGCCACGGCGCTGCCTTCCCAGCGCCAGGACGGGAGGGTCATTGTTAGCGGAGCGCTCTGTGCCCGCACAGCCGGGCACGCACAGCGAGAGCGCCTGAGCCCGGCTCTGGGCTTGGTGGAGGGGCATCCTGGCATAAACCGGAGAGGTTTTATCTACTGGTTTTATCTTCATTGCTGGAAGCCTTGGAAAGGGCTGGGAAGGAAGTGGGGAGACGCCGATGCCCAGCGTTCCAGGGCCCTGGCACGGAGGGTGCTCCAGGGGACCTGCGCTGCCTTTCTCTGGCTCTTGGCGCCCAGGCTGCTCTGAGCTGGGGCTGATCCTCCTCGGGGGCAGGCGGGTGAGGCTGGGGGAGGCCGAAAACTGCCACGGGCTCTGCTGGGCAAGGTGTCCCCTGCCAACGCAGCCACCTGGCTGCCCTTCACCGTAAGTGGGTTTGTGGACATTGCAAGGAGCTGCTTTGGCCCCAGTAAAGATCAGCTGCCCCCAGTCAGGGTCACAGCTTCCCCTTGGGCTGTTAAACCAGCTCTGAGAGGCCTCCAGGCTTTGAGGAGGAGCAACATGGGGAGGGAGAGGTGGAGAGAGACCTCAAGTGACACCCAGATTTTCCACTTCCAACATTTTAAACCTGGCCTTTGGGAATTGCATCAGAATTATCCTCAAAGCACCAAATAAAGGGCATGCCAGGACTTCAGCTTGCAGCAGAGGGATCTGGTAAAATGTTTGGGCTCCATAAACCTGAGATCAGCCTAAAGCCTTGGTCCCCAGAGGAGGAGAGGGGTGGCTGTTGGTTGGAGCAGCTCCCCCAAAGCCCAGGGGTGTTCCCCAGAGGAGAGGTGTGGGCACTGCTCTCGGGGTCTCACAGCTCGGGGTGTCCCCCAGCCACGCCACATCAGGGCTTCTCCGCTTTGCCACATATGGGGCCTCAAACCTCTCTTTCTCTTCCGTGGGGAGAGGCTCCTGTGGGGCTGGAGAAGGCTGCCTGGTGTCTAGGTGGCTTTAAAGGCAGCCTGAAGTGGCTGCACTCAGATAATGGCATGCACAGCGGGAGGGAACCTCTCTGGAGGAGGACGCGGGGATGCAGCCACACGCTTGAAATATGGACGAGATTATTCCAACTGCATACATGCAAATGAGGCCCGTCTGCAGACAGGAGAGACAAAAGGTCATTAGCTTCCCATGTAGAACCCTTCGTGCAGGGCCTAATTTACTGTCTTCCTCACCCTTTTCTACAGATCTTGCATTTTTAGACTTAAAATGGGGATATTTTGGCAGGTTTGATGGGTGTTGAGCAACTCGAGGTTTATTAGATATTGTGGTGTGTGCAGCGAGTGGGAGGGACACGCAGGAGTTCAGCTTTTCCTCAAAAGCAGACGTTTGAGGCTCGTTGCATACTGCGAGTTGGCTTATGAATTGAGGTGCACTTCAGGGCCTCCTGAAAGATGAGATTCCCCAGGTTTTCCCCCAAAAGCACAAATATCTGCCTGCCCAAAAGCTTGCTATCAGCTCTTGTGGAATTTTTGATCCCACAGATGATGTTTGATTTTTTAGGTGCGGCTGGTGGAGGGGGGATTGTGTGGCCATTCCTGTGGAGCTGCCGTGGCTGCTGGATCTGAATGAGCTGGAGCATCCTTGGGGCACCCAGTTGTCCCCACAGCACCCATCCCTCCTCTGGGTGAGTGGCACTGGCTGCCTGTTGTCACAGAAACATGGCAGAGGCTCACCCAGACCCAGAGCTTCTGTGTGCTCAGGAGATCGTGCCCTGGGCTGGGCAGAGGTGGCTGCCCTTGCTGCCCTTTCCCTGTGCAATTTGGGAAGAATCCGATGTTTCAGAGGGTCCTTTGCAAACCCCTCCAGGTGCTGATGGGACATTTGGGTGGATCCAGCCCAGCCTGCTCCAGCAATGCTTGCACGCGGAGCTTCCCTCGATGCTTTTGGAGCTGCTGCCTGAGTTTTGAGCACTGAGGTAATGAGGAAGACTGACAGGATTTCCCCGTGCATCCTTAAACATTTAATTGTGGCCACTCTGCTCACCGTGAAGGTGCTGTGGGCAGGTGACAGTGGTGGGAGAGGTTGGGGGGAGGCGGGGACGGGTGTAGGCAGGGCAGGGTGGGGGTTCCGCGGTGCGGCAGAGGGATGAAGGCGCTCCGGGTGTGGGATCCCCGGGGCCACCCCGGGGTGCGGGACTGCGGGCGCCGATCCCGCGGCCGCGAGCGGAGCGGCTGCCGCCAGCCCTGCCTCCCCCAGCCCGGGATTGAGAGTTTATTCACGCACTAATCAAAGTGACATGATGGTCGTGGCAGACTAAAGCCATTCACTCCCCGAGCTGGCGAGGTCGGGAGGTCGCCCAAGTTCACAAGAATGGGGCTTTTGTGATGCAGATCGGCAGAGAGCGGCCAGACGAGCGTGGCAGGGTCCCCCCACGGTGACGTCGAGCGGGGCCGATGTGCCGGCATGGCCCGAGTGGGGGCTCCTGTGCCCCCCGGGGTCCGCCCTGTGCCGGTTCAGGCGTGGGTGTTGTGGGTGCGGGTGCTCCTGCAGCACAAGGATGAGTTAACAAACCCTTGGGGCACATGTGTCCTGGCAGCCAGGCCGGCCATGGGATGGGCCCTTGGCTCCCCCTGCCCACGGGTGGGTCTGGAGGGGGTCCTTGAGTCTCTCTTCCCAGCACTGCTGCACCCGTGTCAGCTCGGTCCAGGCGATTCCTGCAGTCCCGGTGCTGCTGCTGGCACCTGCGGGGCTCTGTGGGGTTCCGTGGAACCTCCTTCCACCCCGAGGCCCCCAGGCTGGCTGTGGGGATCAGCTGAGCTGTTGGAGGCAAGCAAAGCCCATGCTGTGCTCCTGAGGAGCCAGCCCTGGACCTGCTGCATGTGGCAGGGGATGGGGAAATGCTGCTGTGCAGGAGGGATGAGGACGGAGGGCTCATTCCTGAGCTGAGAAACTGCCTTCCTGCACTGGCCTCTGAGCATCCCCTCCGTCCACACCCTCCCCTCCCTCTGCTCATGCACCGCCTGTGCAGGGCCATTTGGTAGCTTTACAGATGTGATGACAATTTTGCACCTCTAAAGCTAAGCAAACCCCCAACCCAATTTTTATAATTGGCTCTTGACCAAAATGAGAGTTTCTTTGAGGGTGTTTCGAACAAAGCGCGCTGATGGAAGGGGCACCCCGAGCCACAAAAGGGCTTGGCTTTGATCCTTTCTGCTTTTATTGTCAGTGGAGGTAAAATAAATGGTTTAAAAATTAAATTGGTGCAAGGGTTTTTTAAATTTAAGCAATACTTTCACGGCAGATTTGAGGCAGGGACTGCGCTCAGGCACCTCTGTGGGCGCTGGCATAAGCAACGAGGAGTGAGGTCAGTTTAGGGTTGAGGACTGCTCTGCCTAAAAACAAAAGCTAATCAATTTGAGCAAAATGGATTCCTTTTTGCTGGAATGGAAAACCTTGGGAGGAATTATCCAACGAAATTAAATCCTCGGGGTGGGGTGTGGGGGTGGAATGGGACATGACGACACTGGAGGAGAATTTGTTAAAAAACGTGAGCAAATTCTGCAAGAAACAGGGAGGTTTTCCCTTTCTGGAAGGAATAGCTCAGGTTATAACCCCAAAGTGCTGGGTTTGGACTAACACAGTTGGACTTCTGACTTGTTGGTGCAAATGTGGAGTGTCCTGGGGCTCACTGGGTCTTCGCTGTTGTGGAACAAGGGCTCGGTTGTGCAGGGCAGGCTGAAGGTCTACCACGGATGCTGTTGCAGGATCTCTGCTGGCCACCCTGATAGAGAGATACGGGCAGTGGCAGGGCATGAAATCTGCTTGAATTGGTGACTCCCAGCTCGCGCCGGCCGATGTGCCTGAAATGACTAAATTACCTCTGTGCTGCCCCGAGGTCCCCCTGGGCCGGGGAGGGCGGGCAGAGCTGCTCTGCACAGCTCAGAGGGGCTTTGGAGCCAGGGCCTTGCCTGTGTTGAGGGGGTGAGCTCGCTCAGCGGTTGGGGAAAATCGAGTTTATTCCTCTTCAAATCGTGCCTCACATATGATTTCATCTATATTTGAGGTGTATTCCATGGCATTTTTGCTGCTGTTCAAGCTGGAAACTTCCTGTTCAACCTGGTTCTGTAAGGACAGGGATGTGTCTGCCCAAATATGTCTCTGCCTCCCGAAACCCCAGTTGGGACCCATTGGCTGCAACTCCATCTCTATCCTGTGGCTGTCTGCAGCACTGGGGAGGGACGACGGAGAGGAGCAGGCTGGAGGAGTAGGGAGGGATTTACTCCCACATTTTCTCATGTCTGCTTTTTTAAATTATTCTAAGGAGCCTTTTGGTGCTTCCTCGGTGGTGTTCGGGGAGATGGAGCGCGAGGAGGCCCGATGGTGAGAGCTGGTGGGATGAAGTGGTCCTTCCCAGGGCTGTGCCATGCCTGGGGAGGGGGGATGCAACTGCAAATACAAAACGAACCGGAGAGGGACCATGTCCCTCGGACAGAGAAAGCGAAGGCAGAGGCACAAAGGGGTGGGCTTTCTTCTCCTTTTTTCCCTGGTGGAATACAATGTGATGAATTCAGCGCGAGGGCCAGCGCCACCCTTTAATATACTTTCAGCTGAACAGGGGTTTCTATGGCAGCCGGGAGAACCAGGCGAGCCCTGAAAAGCTGTTTGTGCAGAGCTGTGCCAATGGCATTTGTGGCGAGGGGCACCGGTGCCAGACGGGTAACGCTGCGCAGCCACTCATCACGCGCTGACAGCCCCCGGTCCCCCACCGCCACCCCAACGTTTCTGGGGTTTTAATGTCCTCAGACAAAAGGGGTGGCAGCTTCAGCCCAGGATGTGCCTGGCATCGGCCCGGCACCGGTGCCTGCGCCATTGTGGCGGCGAAAAATCTGCCGGGGGAGCAGGAGGCAGCGCTACCCCCAGGCAGGTGCTGGATGCGGGATGGAGAGGAGGAGCAGGGCACAGTGTCTGCCAGGGCATGGCCATCCCTCCGGGTCTATCCTGTTTGATTCCCTGTGGTTGGAAGTGTTCCCCCAAAACAGGACAGACTGAAAGGGTTGGCGTGGGTTGTTTCTCCAGTTGCACGGCTCATCCTGGGTCTGCCGGGTACTGAGTGTGGTCAGTAGGGACGACCAAGCATGTCCTTGTCCCCACTGCTTTCTCCTGCCAGGATCTGAGAAGGTGGTGACGGTGGCACTTTGGGTGGAAGGGAGGGGGAGCCCCAGCTCTGTCCTCGGGGACGCAGCAGCCTGAGCACAGCTCCTGCTCACCCATCTTGGCACAATTTTGCCACAGATCTCCAACATCTTGCGGCATCCTCCTTCCAGGGAGTAGCTGGAGCAGGCCCTGCTCAGCTGCTGCCTCTCCAGCAGCTGCAGGTCGAGCTGCTGCTCCACCTCATCCAGGAGCACTTTCCTTTTCTCCAGAGTTTTCCATTTCCTCAGCAGCTCCCTGGGCTGCAGGTTTGGGGCTTGTGCTCCCCGATGCAGCCGGAGACCGAAGCGCCGCTCTTGGGGTGAGCCCTGGGCTGGTTTTGGGGGGCTGATCCAGGGCTGCTCCCACTGAAGGGAGGGGGTTTGGTGCAGCCCCCAGCACTTCAGCTGGTGCTGCTCCCCGAGATGTTGCATCGACTACGAGGGGTTCCAGATGGACCCTTCCCCCATCCCAGGGGACCTTCTCGTGCTCATCCAAGCCAAAAGCTCCCTTTCCCTCACCAAAAAAATGTTCTCCAACTTGCTCCTTTCCCGTGGGCATTTCCATCCCTAATCTTTTGTTGTTGTTGAGAAAACATTTTGAATGAGATTTTTCCTGAGCGGGGTTCCTATAGATTCAGGGCTGATCTCATTAAGACAGCCGGAAGGGGAAGAGGATGTTTTAAATTCATTGGCAATACTTGAAGTTTTTCTTCCCTTCTCCTTCCCCCTTTCTTCCACTTCTGAGGAAGAACAAGAGATGAAACTTCAATGTTTTTCTCAGAGTGAAATTGCAAAGTAAATTACTTTAGACTCTATAATGTGAAATATTAAAATGAAAAGTGATTTTTTTTCAACAAGCTCAGTGTTCCTTCTTGAAAAGCCCAAAGCAAAATGTGTTGATCTCGTTTCAGTGCTTCTCCCCTCACAATTTCTCTTTCAAAACAAGCTCTTTGTAGGAATGGACTGTGTTTAGGCATGACATCTTGCTTTTGATGAATTGTCATTTTCCATCAGAAAAATGTCCAGCCAGCTCCACCCACTGAGCCGTTCCCTGGTGATATCCCCAGCAGCTTCAGTTTGTGCACAACTGGAGAGGGGAGCTCGTCAGTCCCCCGGGAAGGATTGAAGGATTGCTGCCATCCCTGCACCAGTCCGGAGCTGGATCCCCCAGTCGACACCAGCAAAAGCCAAGATAGCGCTGGGGCCATTTTTGGGTGCAGATGTTTGGCCAGGTTTGGGCTGTTTGTGGGCAAACCCAGAGATTTTCACCTCTGAACTCCAGGCTGTCCCTTACCACTTCTCCATCCCACTGGGGCAGCCTGGAACGCTCAGCTCGCCCCAGGAGTGCAGGATATGATGCTTCCCCCATGCCTCTGTCAGGCTCTGCGGAAGAACTGAGCAGCTCCTGGCTCAGGGAAGGTGATTCCTGGAGGTTTTTGTGCTCATTCTCCAACGGGCAACTGAAGTTACCCAGGTCACCAAAAGAGCCACTCCCTGGTGTCCCCACTGTGGCCTGAGAGCCCAGCAGTGCTCCAGGCTTTGGGGTGAAAGGGATGGGATGAGGCTGCACCCATTTCCTGCCTGGCTGGGCACCTTTGAGCACCTAAAGAGTGAAGAGAAGTTTCATTTTCTGCCCCAGCAGGAGATGGCCTGGTGAGGTGTGTCCTCTCCCAGCGCTCTGAAAGAACCCAAACCAAAACTGGGCATGAAGGAGGTAAAAGCTATAAATAAATCACCTCCAGAAACCAAGGAGCAGCTCTCAGGAGGAAGGTCCAGCACTGTTTCAGTTCTTCTTGCCAAACATTTGACTCAGTGCAGAGACAGGGTTATTTTTTAAAGGCATAATTGTCTGGTTTTTCCCCCAAAAAATCAGGTGGGAAACAGATGGGGCTGTGCCGTCCTATGCCCCAGTACCTGAGCCCTTTGGCTGACAACAAGAGGTTTATGAAGAAAGTGGGGAGCAGAGCAGCACTGGTGGCTTTGTCCCATCGAGGAGGGTGGTGGAAGCTTGTCCTGTGCTGCACAATTCCCCCACCCTGCTGACGCTGGGCTTCCCCGTGTTGGGTTCCCACTTTGGGGGCCGGGAAGGTGCCGCAGCTGCCCAGAGCATCAGGCAGGGCTGGAGGTGGCTCCGGGAGCCTCTACTGGCACTGGCCCTGGAACTGCAGTGCAGCCCCGCATCCTCACCGAGAGGAGTCACGGCAAATGAGGGAAAACCCCAAACGCCAGGAGAAAAGAAACCCCAAACGCCAGGAGAAAAGAAACCCCAAATGCCAGGAGAAAAGAAACCCCAAATGCCAGGCCGGTGTGGCAGCGGGCCAGGCTGGCAGGGATGAGCAGACACAGTGCCATGGGGCAGGATGGGCAGAGATGCTCTCAGTGGAGCGATGGGTTGGGGACCAGATCCTGCCCTTGCTGGGTCTGCTCTGCTCTCACCAGCTCCTGGGCTGCAGCAGGGTGCTGCGAGAGAATTTAAAGGGTTAAAATGATCACTATTTTAATGCTTAAAATCTTGGTGAAGAGGTTTAAAGCAGGATTTGCTCGCAGGACGCAGTGTCTGGGTGGACGGTGGGGACATTGCGGCTCTGACAGGGCGGGGGCTGCAGGTCCTGTCCCTCCCTGTCCCTCCCTGTCCCTGTGCTCCATCGGCTGCTTTTGGAAGAGCAGCAACCCCCCCCGAGCTGCTCCTTCCCCTCAGCCCTGGGCAGGGTCGCTCGGGAGCTTCAGAGGGTGGGCAGTGTCTCAGGGCTCTGACCTGGCTGAGGGATTGTCAATAAGGACTCAAACACTTCTAAATTTTTAATGGTTGGATTGATTTTAAAGGTCTTTTCCAACTTAAAGGATTCTATAAAATACATTTGTTTCCCTTGTTCTGGCTGCAATAGTGAGGAGGGAGGACCGTGCTGCACAGAGAGCAGCTACGGCTGTGGGAGGGCTGGTTTGGGAATATTGTTGGAATTGTTGAAATAACTTATTCCAAGTGAGGCTGGAGATCCCTGCCTTCATCTGCAAAAAAATTCAGGAAAAAAGTGGCATGGAGGAGAAAGGGGGATATCAGTTAAGTTTTTTTAATGGAATTCTGTTAAACTTTTGTCAAGAAAAAATCAATAGTTTCTTGTATTTAAACTAGAAAAAACCTCCTTGAGTAAACCGGATTTTTTTTGGTCATGTAATATCCACACAGTCCTAGTTAGCATTTGGCACAAATATAGCAAAAATACCACCAAAAAAATGTTGAAAATATTTTTGACCAGATCTAGATATAGCCAATTGCTCCGTAGGTAGGATAATAAAAAAAAATTAATGTTTAGATATGATGAAGCATTAATAAATCTTTGAGTTAAGCATCAGAGAGTTCAGCTGGTCTTGAGGCTGAAAATTGTGGCACAGAGCAGCGATGCCTTGTCGCGATAGCCCCGGTGCCGTATCTGCAGTGCATGCTGCTGCTGCCACAGCTCTGATACTGAGTGACCCCTCATAAATATCCTATTCCAGCGTAAATGAGGAAAAACATTTATTAAGGCAAAAATTACCCATCTCCCCTAAATGAAAACAAATCCCTTTCCAACTGTGCTGGCATTTTTAAAGGGAATATTTGTCAGCGGCTCAACATTGTATTAATGGTGGGGGGGGATGTGGCGATTCAGCTGTGAAGAGAGTGTTTATTTTCCATTTATTTTCTGGACATTAATGGCACCAGAACGCGGGGCACTCCCGCCGCTGGGCTGGGAGACAAAAGGCTGTTGTGCGGCGGCAGGTACAGCAAGTCGGGATAGGAAAGGGATCCGGGGCTGGAACCACCCCGGGCATCGCCCTGCAAACGAGCCGGGTACGTCCGGAGGTGAAATCCTAAATCCCGCCCCACGGCCTCCATGCCGGGCTCGTGGATCAGCTCAGGCGAGAGACAGACACGTATAAATAGATTTGGAGTCCTCTTTTTTTAGGCTGTTTGTGTGGGGGGCTGTCGCATCCTGCGCCTGCTCCTCTCCTCCGAAACCTGTTCTGGGCGAGAGCGTTGTTAATTGGAACAATCTTATTTAAAGGAAGATGAATTAAAAAAAAATAAAGAAATCAGCAGCCAGCTGCCCCCATCGACCCCCCCAGTAATTGTCATCGCTCTGGCGCTGCCTGGCAGCTGCTGCCCTCTTTTCTCGGCGCTGCGTGCCAGGGCGCCGGCTTTCTGCTGGCACTGGGAAATGCTGGTGGGTTTAGTGGGAACAGAATGGTTTCACTGGGGTTTCAGGGTGGCGCCTGCATCCGATTCCCCCCTCCATGGGGCTTTTGGGATTTTCCAAGGGTCGTTAGTGGAAGCTGCTGTGTTGTTTGGAGGGGATCTAGGGGGACCTTGCTTCAGGGACCTGTGTCGTTGAGGCAGGGCGGATGCAGGGATGCTCCCCGTGGTGCTGGTCCCCAGGGATGGGCACTCACCTGCCTGCGAGGCTGGCTTGGCTCAGGGACATCCTCGAGGAGGTGACCCCCTGTCCCTGCCTGGTGGTGGCAGAGCTGAGGGAGGAGGGACGTGGATGGGCCCTGGGATTTGGGGATCACCGCTCAATCCTCCATCCACCCAACAACCCAACCCGCGCCCTTCACTCAGCTGAGCATTGGGAATTCACGGGAATTCACACCTGTGTCCCAGCCTGTGGGCAGGGGGCCCGTGAGCCAGGTCTGGGGCAGCTCAGTGGGGTGAGCGTGGACAAAGAGGCTCCTCCAAACTTCCTGCCCGTGTGTGTCATCTTCCCCGAGGATCTGGGCTCACGGCTCTGTGCTGTCCCCTCTCCTCGGCCCCGCAGCATCACCCTGCCTGTTTGCAGAAGTTCAATAGGATCAGTGATCTCAGAAGCCCTTGTGTGCTAACCCCATAACTGCTGCTGGAACAGGAGCGCTGCAGGGAGCGGGGGAGCCTCTAGGGAATGTTAAACCGATCCCTATGAAATATCCAGTTAAGCACCACCCTGGTCAGAGCTGCGTTTGGTGTAAATTATCTTTTTGGCTTTATCCAGTCCCCAGATGAGGTTTTGGTGCTGCCTCCCACCAGTCCTGCAGAGCTGCTGCAGCCAGAGAAATCGGAATCTCGGTCTCTTCGTGGACACCTCCCTACGATGCCGTGCCAGAGCCAGGGCAGGCGCATTTATCCCAAATGCATCATTGCTTAATGTCTCTGGCACTAAAAAGTGCTGGTTCTGTTCGTGTCACCTGCAAAGAGCGAAGGATCAGGCCTGGGCCGCTCCTACAGCTGAAGGAGATGCCATAGGGAAAGGTTGAATCAAAGTTGTCAGGGTTAGAAAGAAATGAAAATGCCTGTTACCTCAAATTATTTATACATGATTAAAGGATATGTATGTGTGACTTCATTCCCTTCCAAATGAGAAAGGATTTTTATTTCCCTTCTAAGGGGGAATTAGGAAGAAAAGGGGTCCAGTGCACAGAAAATGAGGAACAGTCCAAGGAGAACAATACCATGGGGTTGGGTGTTGCTGTGGTTTCAGAGGGAATCGACCTTACCCTGAGATTTTCCCCCTCACTGGAGGGGGGCTGGCATTCGCTGTCCGGGGAGCCTGGCAGCCTCCTCCCAAATCACTGTTTGAGGTGAAACATTTTCCTTGGGATGCAGCACCTACACAGAGGGAAAAGAGGGCTCAGGCTGAGGCAGGGAGTATGCGTGCTTGAGTCTGGGCTTTTCTAAAAATTATTTTTAGGGGAAAATGTGGGGCTGGCTTTGGGGGGCAGTAGTGACCCCTCAGCTGAGCTCTGCTCAGAGCAATGCTTGGCTTTGAAAGTCATGTCTGGGTTTTTTTCAGCTTAAAAAAAGTTTAAACTTTCTGAAGGAAACATTAAAATCCACATTTAAATTCCTAGACATTTTGGAGATGTTCCCTTTCTAGTGATTCCCTAAATGACACTTGCTGATTTTTCAGTTTTTCTTACTTTGAAAGCAAATATTCAGTGCCATTTACATGGGGTCTAAGACTTCTCTGTAGTAAAACAGCCCTGCTGGGAGGGTGCTCTCCCCATCCCAGAGCTGGGAAACCCCTGGCATAGCAGGACCTGGAATGTCTAATTTATTTTTTTCCCTCTCTAAATCTGTGCATTGGTGACAGCAGAAGATGGGTTTAGACTGAAGCAGGGAGTGGGAAGAGAGGGCAAAGAGCCTTTGCAGGGCTTGCAAGGGCTCCTGGAGAGCCACGGGGCTGGAAAGAGCCACGGGGCTGGGGGGATGCAGACGGGACCGTGGGCAGTGCGGGGGCACCTCCTGTCGCTGCTGGGGGGAGGGTTCTGCCACAAAACTTCTGCTTCTGCTGTTTGCAGAGACAAGAGAAGAGTGAAAACAGGACGGTCCTGGCTCTTCCTGGGGAAGCAGCAGCAATAAACCCCAGCAATTTATGTATTTATGAAGGTATTTTCTACCCTGGAACACACTGATTTTTGGTTAAAGGTGAAAAATTGTTTGCTTGAGGCGAATTGTACGAGTCAGGGATAAATCTGAAATCCTCTGCCATGGGGGTAGGGAGCACCAGTGTCCAGCCCAGGAGGCACAACCCTCACACTTGCTTCAGTGATGGGTTATGTTGTGGAGAAACAACTTTTCATCAAATACAGGAATTATTTATATGATATAAAACGACCTAGTTGATGCCATGTTTACAATAAGTCTAATCAAATAGTGACTGAATATCCAGCAAGCAAAAAGGACAGATTTGAAGTTTTTTGTGAAAATAAAATAAAAACAATCTAGGTGCAGTGTTTTCTAACAGAACTGTCCTGTTAAAAAAAATATAAAGTAGTAATAATAATATTAATAATATTAATAATAATAATAATATTTATACACCTCAGATTTAATGCCTATGATTATAAATATAGGACCTCTGTTTAGGTATGTTAAAAAAATAAGACCAAAATTAAAATCAATGAAATTCATATTAGAGTATCAAATGGAAAGCGTAAACTCCACAAATCATTTATTATTTCCCAGGATTTCCAGCTGTAACTTGACAAACTGGTGGTTCACGAGACGAATGCATTTTATTTTATTATTTTATTTTTAGGCTCCAGGTTTTGGGGGCTGCAGTTCGGACACAGCCTCGTGTGCGGGAGATGGAGCCGGGGCAGGACCCGGGGCTCCGCGCCGGCTCCGGGGGCAGCGCAGTCAGCTCGGGGGGGTTGCAGCTTTTGGGACACTTTTGAAGCTGCTGCTGCTCCCGCACTGCGGTCCCTGCTCTGCTCTGTTTTGGGTAATCGGCTGAAATCCCCGTGTTTGTGGGGTTTATTAAAAAGATAATAATAAAAAAAGAGACCCGTTTTCCATCTCCCAGCCCTTCAAACCTCTTTTTTGTTCCGTGGTGCTTTTTCTTGCTGCTCCCCCAGCGCTTCTCTCCCCACAAGCGATGGGGACCTGTGGGATGAGGGGCCCCGACGGGACTCTCCACGCAGGGATTTCTCCAAGAGTTGCTGCAAACCAGCCCCGTCCCCGGCTTTGCTCAGTCCAAACCAAACAAAAAAACCACCCTCCATTCTCGCTGTGGATATTTGCAATTTATTTACGATTAGCCCCAAATTTACCAGAGATGACAGACTGAAGCGGGGGGGGGAAGCAATTCAATTAATTTGTAATCTTGCATTTCATTAGAAAATGCAAGAATAATGATCGCGTCCAGCAGGCAGGGGGAAAAAAAATCATAAATGGAGATTTCCCCCTCCCAAATCAGATTATAAAATAAGCTTTTTAAAATTAAATTAGTTGATACGCAGTTGATCAGAGTAACCCCAGATTACGAGCGAGGCAAACACAAAAAATAGAAATTACAAAGGACACAAAAGTTGTCTGCTCTCCCCTCTTTCGGTGCAACCTCCGGGGCTGTTGGGGGGGTCCCGAAGGGGAGCAGAGCCGGGAATGGGGGGAACGAGCCGGGGATGGGGGTGCGGGGGTGCAGCCGGCTCGCACCAGGGCAAATAATTCATTTGCAAACAGGGTTCTGCCGGCAGCGAAAAGATCCGCGCTGAACTCGCAGGAGCCGAATTGTTTTAACCCGGGTTAAACCCAAAATCTGCAGAAAAGGGGCATTTGAGGGGGGGACAGCGCTGGACCTGAGGCTCAAAGCGCGGAGCCCGATCGCCCCGGCCCGACCCGCAGTCCCTCCTTTTAAAACATTCATTGGCATTTCTTTTCTCTCTCTCTCTCTCTTTATTTTATTTTATTTTATTTTTAAATTTATTTCCCACGGAGGAACCTCCCCGCTCCGTCCCGGGTGGGATTCGCTCCCCCCGGCGCCGGGAAGGACTGAGTGCTGCCGCTCGCGGGTGGGGGCGTGGGAAAGTCCCCGAAACCCCCCAATTCTCCCCAATCCTTCCCAGCCTAACTTCAGCTTCGTTTTCTGCCTTTTCTCCTCTCAATTTTCCATCCCGGCAAATAGGCAAAAGCACTCTTTAAATTGATCCAATTCAAATTTTAATTTTTTTTCCTTTAAAAATCGTTGAAGTCGAATTGTCTCCCCTAAAACCCAAGAGGGGAAGTTTGGGGGAATATCGTGTGTTTCTGGGTCTGCTCGCAGCTCTGTGCCGGAGGAAGTGTGAAATCTCTCCTGCCACACGCTCAGACAAAGCCGTCTTGTTACCCGGGATTTGTCGGGTCAAGCAGGATCCCGTTTTAAGCCAGTTACTAAATGTAATTCTCCCACTTTGCCTCTTAATTTAGCAAACGAAAAAAACCCCAACTTTTCGCTGGGGGCATAAATGGCAGTGATCATTTGCCCCCAGAAGTTAAAAAAAAAAAGGATTTTAGCCACTTTATTATTCCTGCCACTAATGTTTGTTCATTTATAGAATGAACAAAATTCAAGAAATGTTTGAATGCACTAAAATTTCCTCATTTAATTAGAAATTATTCTGATAAAATTCCTTATTTGAAATTCCAATTTTAAATATCCACATTAAAAAAAAATCTTAACAAGGCTTTTCCAGGGTCCTGAGCTGGTGGGAACCAATTTAGCTCCTTTGTGTAGCATCATCCCTGGGTATTTCCTATTATTCTTAGGAATTTGGATTGATTCTTTATTGTGAACTAAACATTTTCTTAGTGCTCCCGTTTTTTCTCTTGGAAAAAAAAAAGAAAAAAAAAATTTTGACCCCCTAAATGAAAAAGTATCAAAATAGGAGTTTATGTTTTGGAATTTATTCCATGCATACACAGAAACAGGAGATCTCAGGTGTGTGGTTGAACAAAAGTTTTTAAACGCGTGTCAGTCCTGCTCCAAACCAGTTTTAATTGCAAAACCATCCTTGAGACTATCTGCTGCAAAACATTCATCAGTTCTGAAGCTGCTTGAAATTTTCATACTATAATGAAAGCAGAAGAATAAAAAGTGTGGGGAGTTTTTACTTTTTAAAGATAAACAGTGTTTTTTACTGTCCCTGCTCAGCAGCATCCAGCAGCTCGTGCAGCAAAGCCACTCCAGCAGTGGAGCTGTAAGCCTCAAATACTTTTGTCTCTCATTAAGACAAGGGGGAAAAATTTTTTTAAAAAGAAACTTTAAAAAGTTTTGAGAAATTTTCTTAGAAAAATGCAAGTATTCCCAGAGATTCAGCTGGGTCCTTGCCCAGGTGCAAGCCCCCCAGAACAAGAAAAATCAATGTTTTTTATCACCCACGCAGTGCCCTGGAGGCCTTTGGAAGGGACAGGTGACTTTGGAGGGGACGGGTGCCCACCGCAGGGCACGGCAGTGGGCTAGAGGCTGCAGCCCCCTCCGGAGAGGACCTTGGCTGCCTTTGGATCCAGAGGCATTTTAACCACGTTTCATGTCCTGATGCTTCACAGTTTGTTGGATTTTACCCCGTTGAAGGGCTATAAAAGCTCCGGCATGCTTTGGGCAAAGGATGGTGCCCTCCAGTTGTCTCTGGGTGTGTGTTTCACCTGGCACAGCGGGCTCCCTCTGGCACTGGCACCACTGAGGATGAGGACGATGTTACAAATCTCCTTGGCTAAGTGTAAGCCTCCCCTCTCCGCACATCAGCGAAGCTGAAAGATCCTTAATGTATTTATTTATTTTTTTAACGTGGAAGGCGGAGGTGTCCTTAAAAGCCACCCTGCTCCCCCCTGGCTGCCTGGATTCCCCACCCTTGCGCGTGGTACCGGCGCCCAGCATTGTGCAGGGCTCTCCAGCCCCGCTCGGCCTTTTGTCAGCCCCCTTTTCTGTGTCAATCAGATGCCTTTTGTCAGGTCCCAGACATGTTGTGTCCACACGCACACAAATATCCCCGCGCAGAGCGTGGGGAACACGGCGCACATTCAGATCATGCGCCGCACCCTCCCGCGCCCGGGCACACGCGCAGGGGGCACTCACACCACAAACAGCTGCTGCCCCTGCCGAGGGGCTGGAATCGAGGTTCAGGGGGTCTGCAGTGGGAATGGTGCAGGTGCCCATTCCCCAGCATGTCCATGTGTCTTTGGGCGCTGTCTGTCCTGCGGAATGGAGCCGGGCGCTGCCAGCGCTTCTCTCCTTCACTATGAGTTTCCCTCCCCTGTTGCTTTTATCCGTCCTTTAAGGGGGTTTTTTTCAGTTTTATACCTGTGTTTCTCAGGCATGGGTGACGTTTGATAGGGTCCCCAAGTCGTTGCTAGAAAATGTCTATTTTACTGTTTTATGTGCTGGTTTTGTGAGATGTGGTGCAATTAGTGACGCCAGGTGCCACGTAACCACAACTCGGGTTCGGGGTCGGGGACACCCTGACCACCCATGTCTCATCCCCCCAACTCCTGGGCTCTTGTCCATCCTCAGCTGCCTGAGCCCTGAGCCCCGGGGTTGTTTGCTGCAGCTCAGAGGGCACCTTCGGGCTAAACCGCGCTGCTTTGGGCACTGACAGCACAGGGCTGGGGACCCGCACAGAGGGGTGGCAGCGGCTCGACTGCCGGGATGGGGCCAGTTTCCATCCGTCCCTGACGGCTTCCCAGTGGAGATGAGACCTCTGCCTGTCCCCACAGAGCTGCCATAACCTCAGGCCGGAGCAGGCCTGGCCAGGCCACTCCATGTCCTCAACCACTGTGGCCTCAACGGTGCCCGCAGCTGCACGGGCCTGGCAGGGGCAACGAGGGATGGAGGGAGGCGGGAGCACGCCTGTCTGTGGCCCCCAAGTGTGGCAAATCCACCACAGTGGCCGCCGTCCCTGGGCATCAACAAAATGGCGTCAGGGGCTCCCAAATGGCGGCGCCGGGGCTGGCGGGGAAGGTGCCGGCGCGGTGCCAGGGCCGCTCCGAGGGCACAATGACTGGCACATAACGGCCCTGGCCACGGCCGCCCCTCGCCGTGGCCGTGCCAGCTGTAGCCCCCCTCCCTCCGCCTTGGCACAGGCAGGCGGCCCCGCCATGGCCGCCTCTGAGGAGGATTAAGGCCGCAGTTGTGTCTCCCTCTTTCTTTCCCCCTCAGTGGCTGAGAACAGGAAACGTGAACCTATCTGAGACTAATTGACTTGCAAATTAATCGTTTGTCCCTGTGCCTGATAATTAGTGCTAACGATTTTTACACCCCCCCCCTTTGCTCTCTCCTCCTCCTCTTTATTTTAAAGGGGGCTGTTTTCCCTTTCTTTTCCTTCCCCCGCTCCTCTTTTTATCCACCCTCGCCCCAGTTCTTCCCTGAGGATCCCCAGCTGCCCCCGCCGTGGGGTGGGGATGGCACCAGGTTCGGGGTGCAGGGTCCTGGCAGGGCGGCCGCTCCCGCCCCAGCACCCACAGCTGCTGGTTTGCTTCCCATGCCTCGGTGCCAACCTCCACGCCAAGGACAATGAGCGGGGCTGGGAGAAGGGGGTCAGGACTTTGGGGGGCTGCAGAGGGGCTGGGAAGCAGGGGAGCGGTGCTCAGGGACGTGGCATCGCTTTGGAGACAGCTGCAGCTGAACCCACAGTTCCAAATTTCCCAAATAGCCAGGGAACGGGTGTAAAAAAGATCCTAAAAATCACTTCAAAAAGAAGCAAAGGTTGGGCGTTGTTTTCTCCAACCTTCCCTCTTCCTCTGTTTTTCTTCCATGGATATATCTTGTTTTTACAAGTCAAAAAAGGTGTTTCTCCTGGAGGAAGGCAGCTCAACGAGGATATTTGAGGCTGGGGATTGGAATCACTGGTGTTGTGGCTTTGTCCAAAAGTGTCACCTGAAGCAAGGGTGCTGCAGCAGATGGACAGTGCTGCAGCTGGAGCATGAAGTTAATGTGGGAGAAGGGGGAAAGTGGGTTTGTGGTCATTTCTGTGGTCTGAGGCCTCTCGGTGCAGCCAGTGGGGCTCGTTTGTACCAGAGCCTGGGAGCGGCTTAGGCCTGACAGGAGAGGACGTGTTCAGATCGTTGGTGATACGTGAACAGGAAAACGCAGTTTTGTTGAAATTGATGTATTTTACGGGAATATTTCCCTGTCAGCAGCAGAATAACCCCACTAATATGTTATTCCAATGCATTTATTGAGGACTGGTAACATAACGTACCATAAAGTACCTTAGTTGTTTCATTTCACTAAACTTCTGCTGTCTGTTCCATCTCCAGTGACATTGTACTGCACAAATAATTGAAAATTCTGCACGTAATTGTCACGTTTCAGTGCAATTCAAACCCAAACACTTTGTTGCTCCTGCATGGGAACTCTTGAGAAATTCCACTCAGCAATTTTAATTTTTTTTGTCTTCCCTCTTTGTTAGGAGGAAAAGATGCCATTTGAGGGGGATGTGTTGGGGTGGAGGGGGACCTTTTGTGGTGTTGAGCTCCTCTTTTTTCCCTGGCTGGATGGGATTTGCATCCTCCCAGTGCCGGGCAAGGCGAGAGGTAAAACGGCCCCTCTGTGCTGTGCTCAGGACCCTGACTGGCCCCAGATTGTGGCAGAGCCAGGGTTTCTCCACCCTCCCCATTCCTGACCCCGAGTCAGGCTGCAGGTGAGACACCCATGTCCAACTGACCCACAGTTCCCCTCCAGCCTTCTCCAGAGTGGAGGGGAGGTTCCCACTGACCATCTCATCCCCTCCAGCCACGAGGCGCTTCCTCCTCCGATGCTCAGCCATTGATAATTAAAGGGATCCTTTTCTTTGCAGCTCTTCCCCCCAAACACTCCTCTCCTGGTGCCTGACACTATTTGTCAGCCATACCCCTGCTGTAATCCTATTTTTGCCCCCCTCCCTGCCCTGCTTTGTGTCCAGGGCTCTCTTCATCTCTGGTTGTGCAGCTCCCGCTGCTCGGGGGCTGCTGGTGCCCCTTCCCTCGGAGCCGGGAGTCCATAAACCCTGAGCCGCTCCCAGCCTCCGCGCTCGTGAACTCGCTCTGTTTGGTTTGTCCAGAGTTAATTGCACACAAACTCCGGCCTGTTGGCACACAGGGGCTCTTTGTTCCTGCAAGAATCACTTGCCCTCCAAGGTCACTGCAGCCAAGACCTGCCATCCCCGAGGGTCACCCCGCCGACATGCACTGTCAGTCCGATCCCTGCGCCGTGGCCAGGGTGGGATGGGGCAGGTGGCTGCGGGGAGAAAGCTGAAACAGGGAGCCGAGGCATTGGTGGAGCGTTTTGGGTCAAGCTCATTGAAGTAATGGGATGATTAGCAAGGATTGCTGAGCTTTATGGCTGGGGAGGAGGAGAGAGGGTGAAAGAGACGTTAGGGGTGGATTAACCCCTGTCAGACCTGTACAAGAGGTTTCCCAGATTAAACATAAGTTCAGTGGGCTGTAAACGGTCCCCTTTTGCCGGCTGCTTCCCCAGAGCAGCTCTGGAGTTAAAGCCCTCCAGTTCGTGTTAGGGACCCGACTTCTACGGCATCCCAATTCCTGCTTGTGCTCTTGAGGCCCACATCCTTTAACTGCCCTCAATCAACATCCCAGTGTCCTTAGAGACTTGAGCCCCCAAGTGCCAGATTAACCTGGATACTTGGTTCCCATTAGCTTTCCAGAATGCTCAGGAGCAACCAGAGAACTTTTATTTGGCTTATGGTCCCTTCAAGAGGCTGTGGGTGATGTTCCCATCTGTACAGCACTGGCACTGTGGAGGGAGAGGCTGCACGGGACATGGCTGTGATGGGTCTGGCATTCCAGGGCAGCAGAGACCCCAAAATCCTGTGTGGAAGTGGGTGCTGCTCAGAGCCACCAGCCAGGGACACGGGTCACTTTGGTCTCCTGCTGGCTCAGCTTTGCAGGGGGACAGCAGTGGCTGCTGGCGGCTGCAGGCCAGAGCACCGAGGGAGGGCTGAGATGGCGCTGAGGGCTCAGTGGCCCCTTGGCGGGACTGTGACCGTTCTGAAAACCCTTTCTGAAAACCCTTTCTGACCTGCTTCCCCAGCCAGGCATAGCCTCTGTGCTGCTGCTGGGGAAGTCAGTGCCTTCCCTCTCCAGCATCCTTTGGGCTCCGTCTGGATGAGACCAAGGGATGAGTTATAACTGGTTTCAGAGGGTAATGGGGCTGATCGCTGGCAGCAGCAGTGGGAACGCTGCCCTTCAATGCCCTCCAGAGTGGCAGAGGGCCCTGGGAGCTCATCAGTTCTGGAGGGGAAGTTCCCACTGACCATGTCCTCGGGCAGGTGGGCACTGTCCCGGAGGTGGGCAGCCCTGTGCAGACCTCTCAGAGCTGGGCGGGCTGGCGAGACGCTGCCTCGAGGCAGTTTCCCAATCCTGCGCACCTGGTACTCTGTCAATGCAGCCACTTGGCTAAATGTGGGTCATTGTAGGAGGGTGCAGCCACTCGAGCAAACAAGCCTCAATTGCCCACTGATTGGGGTGGCTGAGAGCACCATCACTGAAATTTCTGAGGGGGGAGGCATTAATAATCCCCATTCTGTCTCTGCAGCCCTTGCCCCCTTGTTATTTCCCTCTTTGTGTCTTAATTTGGCCCATTATTATTATTTTATAAAAGGGCCTTTTCTCCACCCCCTCCCTCTTGAAGACACTCCTTAGACCGATGGGAAAATGGCAAGGAATAATTATGAAAAACATCAGTGAAGAGAGGGCCATCTGAGAGGGATTAAAGGATTACAATTAAAACTCATTTTAGGGAGGTGATGTGACATTAGCGTTTTCATTCTTCCCCCCCACCCCCCTTCCCCAAACACCCTCCAGGATATCTGGGTCTAAGTTGATTAAATGACAAACTCCAGCTCAGAGGGAAACAACAACAAATTAAAAACTGAGTAAAATGAAAAACAACAACCCAAAAATGATTTACAAAATGAAGTGAAAATGAGGTCACTGAGAATTACTGGAAGTCTGGCGGCAGCTGGAAATGGGGTGGACAGAGCACCTGCCACTAATAGCAGGTTTCTGGTGGTGGGAGCATCCCCTGCTCCTCTCCAGTGGCAGGTGAAGATGTCTGAGGTCTCTCCTCCAGGATACAACTGGAGTGCTGGGCTGTGGCAATGGTCGCTTCTGGCAGGGCTGGTGCTCTGCACTGATTTCACCGGCTCCGTGCCCCACTGAGGCCATGCTGGGCTCTGCCTTGGGAGCCGGGTGCGGACGCGGTGCTGGCCCTGCTCTCCCTCCAGCAGCGAGTGGATCCCAGCCTGGGAGGTGCCCCAGCGCCAAGGCAGTGCTGGGGCCCTTGTGCCGGCCTCAGCCTGTCCCTTCCTGGCGTGGCTCCATGGCCCATTTTCTCATCTCTCTTTGCAGCTCTCACTGGTGCTGGAGCCAGCCAGCCCCCGCCCCACGCGGCTCCGAGCGGCTCCGGCACCATTCCCAGCGCTGGGACTCCGGCTCTCCCTGGGCACAGCGAGGCACAGGGTGATGCCCGTGCTGCAGACACCTTCCCTCTCTCCTCCCTGTCCGTCGGGATGCACAAAGGGTCCTGCCCATTCTGCCCCTGTTGTGGAGAATCCTGACAGGGCTCCTGAGGGTGGGAGCTGCTTGTGGTGGCACTGAAATCCAGTGCTGTCATCAGTGAGGGGAGCTGGGAAAGGCAGCGTGCTTGGAGTGGGAGCTGACGCTTCCAAATGGGAACACACTCTGAGCTGGGATTTTATTTGTTGTGGAAAGCAAATTCTAGGATGATTGCTGGCCATTTCAGTGAATGAATACGAAGCATGGGATGGGGGATTTCCCTTTAAAAACCAAAAATATCTGTAAATCAAACTATTCGGATGATGTGGACACAAACCCGTGCTGCCAGCCCTTTTGGAAGGGGGGATTACATGAAGATGCGGAGGCAGATGAGTGACTCAGGCTCTGCAGTTCACAGTGCTTAGGAAGTTTTGGCTGCCAGAATCTGACCTGTAGGTCCCCAATAACCACAGTGGGACTGAGCCCACATCCTGCCCTGAAAGCACAGCTCTTACAGCCTAAGCTCAGCCCCAAAGCCTGTGAGCGTGTGGCCTGGGAATGCTTTCCCTCCAGCCCGTGCGTTTCGGCCGTGCAGCTTTGGGCTGCAAAGCGAGAGCAGAGAGGAGCTTCTCCTACATCCTCCTGCTTCTCCTGCCAAAGAGGTCGGGCTCAAACCCAGCCTCTTCCCTTTCGCCTCCATTCAGCAGCCTGGCATAACTGGGCACCTCATCACGTGGCCGCGCACGTGGGCGCGAGCGCTCGTCATGTGAGGTGCCATATCGTGTCTCATATTGGGAGGCAGCGAGAGCTGAAAAAGCTTAACGGAAGGGAAACTCCCCCTCCTCCCCCCCAGATCCAGCCTATTTTCTTTCCTCTTCTTTTGTTTCTGGTTTCCGGAACTATGCGGCAAAGCAAAGCGTGGGGAGAAGAAAGAGGCTGAAGAGAGCTGGCATCTGGCAGGGAAAAGAACAAAATAGCAGAGCAGGGCTTTCCTAGGCAGGAGCGGGAAGGCGGGCAGCGACTGCCTGGGAGCTGGGCAAGCCCCGGGAGAATTCAGGGTCTAAACATGGAGCTGGCCTCAGGCAGGGATGAACGGGCACAGAGCTCGCTGGTAAAGGCAGCAGAGGGGTCAGCCCAGCAGCTTGAGCTGTACTCCGCTCGTGGGCATCCTCCTTGCTCCCCTCCTTCACAGGATCTGTTCCTTGACGTCCCTCCTGCTCCATCCCCCCGAGCCTGGCCCAGCAGTGAATTCCCCAAGGACATGCACTGCACCTCCTGCCCAATGTCAAGGTGCTGGTGTGATTTGGCCCCAAACAGAGGGGAGGTAGAGGTGGAGGCCATTCTCCTGCAGATGCTTTCTCTGAGGCTGAAATGATCAGTGTGGCACAGTTCATCCTGCGATGTCCCTTTTACAGTCGGGGCTGAGAGATGCCTGAATATATTTTATTCCTGTTATTTCCTCTGTCCCGGCCAGTACAGAAAGAGGTCTTTGCATACAGACCCAATGTTAATTAGGTAAATTAATTAGGACCAAGATGCAGTGTTTTCCCCCTGAGGAGGAAATACAGTAAACTCCATTTTTGTGAGTTGTTTATTCAGCCAGGGGGGTCGAAGGAGAATAGCCGTGTCAAAGAAGCTGCCATTTTCAAGGTCCTTGTGTCCCTTCTGCGCCGCCCTAGAAAGGGAACAAAACTCTGTTGACAGCAAAATCTCAGCGGGAGCCCCTGGGCTGAGGGGCACAGGGAAGCGAAGTGGAAAGGGTGCCAGGTTTCCGAGCGCCTGGAGGGAACAGGCTTTGGTCTCCGGCGTTTCAATGGACCGGGGAAAGCAAATCAGCCCTTTCAAGGCCAATCATGCTGTTCTCGAAGGCACACACTGGAGACAATGCGCCGTTGGCAGCGGGGCAGCGGGAAAGGGACTGGGTGGCCATGACAAGGCCGAGGGCAGGAGAGCTACCAAGGGCCAAGAGCCAGTGGCCGTGCTCCTGCTCCATCCATCCCACTCCTCAGAGCCCTGTGAAAGGTGCTGGGATGCACTGGAGCATCAGGAACAGCCCAAGGAGGCTGTTGGGATGGGGCAGAAGGGGCACTCGTGTGTTTCTATTCTGCGTTGTCTCTTCCCTCTCCACCAGCAGAGTCAGGGTTTGTGTGGTGAAGGAGCATGGAAGCACCGAGCAGCTCCCTGACCTTCCCCCCAGCCCGGCCTTTTATTCACAGTTTTTAATTCATTCCACCCTGAAAGCGTGACCCAGGAGAGCCTGCTCCCAGCCCATGAGCCTGCTCCAGCATCTCTCCTGGACATGGTGTGTTTACGAGGGGATGGATGGGCTCCCCGAGATGTGCCGTGGGATGGGCAGGTTTGCGGCTGCAGTTGGGCTGTTTTCATGCCCGGGTGCTGCTGCGTGTCCTGAGAGGAGCAGAGCCGCGTTTGCCTTGGCAGCCTCTCCCAGCCCAGTGCTCTGCCCACAGCACCATCTCCTGTCGGCATCGCTCTGGCTTGCACGGGCAGTGCATCCTGGGAATTTCCTTCCCCGGTGCCAGAATACCTTCACCCCAAGTCCGATAGTGCCGATGATCTTCCGTCATCAAATTTAACCCCCCCTCCCCATCCCTGACCAAAGCCAGGATGAAAGCGACGGGGTTTTTTTCCTCTTTCTTTCTTTTTTTAATGGCGTTTCATTAGCCTCCAAATCAGACAGGCGAAACAATGGTGTTCTGTCAGCGATGGGCTTTCGTGCTGATTTCATCTCCTCTCTCATCCGTATGCAAACCAGCTTCCAGCAGGCTTTGGTCATGCCATGGAAACCGAGGTGCAGGCCCGGAATGGGGGTTCTCGGAGTGAGAAATCTCCTGTTCGCTTTTTCCCATTTGCATAATGCAACTTTTCTTCCCCCAGACACTGAGGCGCTTTGTTTATAGAGAGCCGAGAGAAAAGGGGATGCTGGGGACAGAGGAGGGACCGCGGGGAGGGGGGAAGCGCCCGGTGGGAGTGGGGAAGAGGAGGGCAGCGCTCGCAAAAGAAGAACATGCGGAGAAAAGTGCAGGGCGACTGGAAGGGAATATATATGAGGATGGGGACTGGGAAATGGGGCTGGGCCAGTTCCCCGTGATCCTGGGACCCGTGCGCTCCTTTGGCCTCTCTGTGCCAGCCGAAGGGTGTTGGGGGGACTTGGCGTGGCTGCGGATCCAGCTGGGAGCCTGGATCTGCGCTGAATTAAAGCCGGTTGTCATGATAATGCCCCCCAGAGGAAGCAGGAGCCTTTTCAAGCCTTGCATGAAATACCTCAAAGGGTTTTGTGCAAGAAGCCCCTAAGATCTTCAACTGGTGGAAACCGAAGGTTGTTTCGGGGAATAGTGACCCACGGGGCACACGGGAAGGTGGCTAAGTGACAGCCAGCAGAGCGTGAGGACCCGGCTGTCCTGGGAGGTGGGGGGATAAAATCATCCCAGATTTATTCCCAGTGGTGTGTGGGGCTGGGAGAGAAGGAGGTTAACAGAACAAAATTACAGCCCTTTTCTCTCCCTTGAAACGTGGCAAACTGCGAGGTGGCACAGGGAGGTAGGAGGGTGAAGGGATCGAATTGTCCAGTCCCCACCAGTACCCCCAGTTTGTTGGAGCCATTGGGGCCGATTTGCCCCCCACCTTGTACGTCTCCTGCAAAGTGGAGATCTGCTGCTCTTTGCAAACCCGTTTGAGATCTACAAGGGCAAGGGGCCGCCCTTATGAGTCTCATCACCTCTGATGGCTGCACCTCCTAGAAACAAACCTGGTTCTTGTGGCTCCATCCTGGGCAACAGACTTTGATTTGTGAATTGGATGGATGCACGATTAATAGTAATAATAACAATAATGGCAATGAAATGTATTAATCAGTGACAGATGACAGACACGAAACCTGCAATTAGAAGTATTTTAGGATATGTAAAAATGCCTGTAAATGATTTGCAAATGAGGTGCAGACAGTAAAGCAGGCGGCAATGGAGATATTTTTGGGTTTTGCCTCAATGTGGGACTGCTCTGTTTTTAAGGTGCTTCAGTGTGAATTGGATGTACAGACACGCTCCTGAGGGAAAGTCTTGTGTTGGTACTGCAAAATGTGTGACTATTGCTCCAAACTGTGGGATGTTCCTCCAGGACCAGTGAAATCCTACAGGGCAGGGCCAACAGAACCTCAGTGATTCGCAGGCTCCTGCCTGCACATGGAAATTGCACGGATTTAGGTGGGAATTGTTCCAGCCCCACTTGTGCCGTTTGCACTTCAGGGGTCTGGTTGCACATGGTACCAGACGTTACCCCAACCCTGTTAAAGGGCAGCTGGGATTCATATTGGATGATCTACAGAATCTGAAATATTAAATCTTTACCTGTGGGCAGGAAAATTCTGCAGTCTAATCCCAGAATCTGGTATTCTGGGACAGGAAGGAAAGTGGAGGGAAAATATTTGTGCTTTGGAGGATTCTGCTGTAACTCTGTGGAGTCCCTTTAGCCAGCAGGAATACCCACCCAGACATCCCTCTCAGGTGCACTGGTACCTCCTTGTAGCTCAGCTCTGCATCACTGATGTGCTGCATGGAGCAGCTGGGATGCTGCAAATGCTCTGTAAAAGGGATGGGGATTGTGGGGAGTCTGGTTTGGGGCTTTTTCTCATAGTTTTTAGTCTGGTTTCTGCAGAAAATGAGATTTCTGCCATCACAGGGAATTCTGTCATTTCTCACCTCTCTCCCAGGAACTTCCGAAATAGGATGACTTCAGCTCCATTTGGTTCAATGTCAGTTTTTGATCCCCAGTCAGTGGGAACTGCTTTGGGACTTCAGTTACATTTGTTTTTTACAGAAGCTCATTTCTACTATTGGCTCCAAAGAGCCGTTTTTACTTCAGGACAAGATTGGAGAAGGGCTGTGACCTCTCCCTTTGGACAGGGAGGGAGAGGGGTCTGCGTGCTGGGGGTTTGCCAGGGTGCAAACTGCAAATGCCTCAGCCTAACGAGCTCTGTGATTAACAAAGCATGAGAGCATTCCAGGCGCTTCTGAAGGAGGCTCGCACACCTCAGACAGTGCCTGCCTGCTCCTGCCTGCATTGAGACAGAGCTGCTGGTGGACTCGGGCAGCTGCCTGTCCCAAGCCCATTGTGGTGGCCTTTGGGCAGTGACACGGCATCAGAGGAAGGAGCAGGGTGTGATTAAACACGACTTGGGCTTTGCGGGTGTCCCATGCCAGGAGAGGAAGGGGCAGCAGGTCGGTCGGTGCCGGAGCAGGGAGGGGACTTTCCGGCATCGCTTCCACGCTCACCCTCCCAGCCTCCGGCCTGCTGGTCATGCCAATTTGTCACCAAGATGGGATTTCAATTAAACCCCAAAAGAAGGGGTCAGAGGTTATGCAAACACGTTGGTAAAGGCCACTCGCCTGGAGGGCTTTCCCGGAGCCGCTGGAGCCGGCCCCTTGCTTTACACAGTCCCGATTGACCGGGGCTGAGGCCGGCATTGTTCCCCATGCTCCATTCAAGAGGCAGTTTGTCAATAAAATTGACCTCTCGGCTCCTGGGGGTGCTGCCACCTCATCTTCCTCCCTTTGCTGGCAGTTTGGCTGGAGCAGAGCTAACGGTCTCTCTGTGGTCCTTGTGGCCCTGGACACGCCAAGGCTGAGGGCAGGGATGGGAGCAGGAAGGCCACATACTGCAGGAAGGCCCTGCTGCAATCACGGCAGCTTCTTCTCCCCGTGGTGGTTTTTACACTGGTTTCTTCCTTTTGGGCTTTTGCACCTGAGGGCAGTTTCCAGCCGGACCCCTGGGAAACACCATCACAAACAGCGAGTTCTGTTCATCCTCTCCAGACCTTGTTCTCCTTTCAGGGCCATCATTCTCGCAGCTGCCTCCACAAGAATCCCATAATGGTTTTCTGCCCCTCACCACCCAGGCTGGGCTGGGATGACCTCGAGGTCCCTCCTGCAGAACTAAGCCCCGTTGTCCCTCCCTGTTACACAACCGACACCGAAGTCCCACGCAAAGCAGCACCTCTCCCTACCGAGCCACGTGCCCACCAGCACATCCACCCACTGCGGGTGTGGTCCCCCTTTCCAGGGAGGTGTGAGGCTTCCCGGTGGGTTTGGGTGGTGGGACCGCACCAGCCCCTGCGCTGGTGCACTAATTGCGCTGGGCAGCGTTGCAAACAAGCAGTGCTTGAACCCACAAGCCTGAGGAGGCCATTTCAGCTGCGAGATAAATGGATATCGTGGAGCAAGTGGCAATTAGCGTGGGTAAAGAGCCCCTTAGTGACTGTCCCTTACATAACACCTTTGTTCCAGGCCCTTCACTTCATACTCAGTTTGTAAATAAACTTGACTCCCAGCCTTACTGGGGCCTTTATTCCCTCTTTATTTTATTTTATTATTCTTTGAACCCGGGGAAGAACGAGTCGATTGTTCACCCCCAGGGACATGCAGCAATCTGAGGCCCTGCCCGGCCTGGCGGTGCCCACTCGCCCCAAAATGGGCACTGGCAGCAGCCCACGCCAGAGCCACCCACGCAGCTACCACGGCAGCGATTTTAATTGCTTTGCCCCCGCCGATGGTGCTCGGGGGCTCATTATGCCACTGGCAATGAAAGGGGGACTGGAAACGTGGTTCTGTAATTGCAGGGGCGGTGGGGACTTTCACTGGGGGGTGGCTTGGCAGAGGGGCTGAGCTCTGCCCCCAAAGTTTTGGGTCAGGCAGGCAGCCTGGGGGGCTCTGGGTCAGTCCAAGTGCAGGGACCTGTCTCTAATTCACAGCGTGTCCTCCCTGTCACCTGTGGGAGGCTTTTTCTACACCTGCGGTGCCACTGCAAGGCTGGCAGCGAGCAGAGGCTCCAAGGCATGGTGGGATGTGCTTTGGAGGATTTGGGGTGCCCGGTCCCAGGCTTTGGGCACGCTGTGGAGAGCAGGGCTCGGTGGCTCTCCTGCCTTTAACCTTCACTTGTCACTTTTGCCAGATCCTTTTCCAAAGGGCAGGGCTGCGTGGGGAGTTATTGAGGTGTTTAGTGCCACGAGTGCTGACCCTTCCTCCACTGCCGCATCTGCCTGGGCTCTCCCCTTGCTGCTGGTCTTTCAAACCGGTGCTGGTGATACTGGCCCGTACTGGGAAGCCACCGGGGACTGCTCTTTGTTCAGTGTGGGGATGGTCGGGCCCCTGCTCCTCTCCCGAGCCTTCCCTCTCCCATATGGCGCCCATTATTAGACGTGTGCACCAGCCTTGTCTGACAAGGAGCCTTACAGGTGTCGCTGGGATAACGATTCACACTCTAACGAAGGTGGGAAAGATGATTAACTGGCTTTCTATCAAACAGCACACGGCATCAGCTGCTCCGGCTGGGGGGAGGTGCTGGGGGCTGTGGATGTGTAAGGACATGCACGCCGGGAGCTCGGGGAGCCCAGGCTTTGTCCTGCTTCTAATTCCAATGGACTCTTGGGCACCTCTTTGTGTGCCTTAGTTTCCCCAGCTGTAACAGAGGGATGTTGTTATTGCTTTGACTTGTAAAACACCCTTCGAGCAGCTGATTGAGCTCCTGCATTAGCAAGAGGTGAATTAGGCAGGTCTCTTGGCAGCTGGGCTGCCACAGAGAGGGCAGGGGAGCTGTCAGAGCCGGGGCTCTCAGGGGACAGGGCTGGAGGGGGGGAACGCGAATGAAATGAACCCGCTGGACACAGGCATGCGGTGCAGTGTGCCTGGAGCGTGTCCTGAAGGCTGTGAGAGCCCCGTGGCGTGGGGAAGGGTCCCTGGTGCCAGTGTGCCAAGGGCAGGCGGGCAGGGCTTGCTCCACGCAGATATGTCCGTGCCTTGCCCTGCCTACATCGCGTCTGTGGGGCCTTGGGCTTTTCCCGCTGGTGTATTTTAAATAAAGACTCGTTTAGCAGGCAGATCCCGGCATCCCTGAGCCTGACATGGGCACACTGCACACCCAACCCCTGCGAGCTGGTGGAATTCCTTCAGCTCTTTCTACATCTTGAATACTGTTGGAGAGAGAGGCAAAGTAGGAAAATGAGAGTAAAATGAGCTGTTCTCAGCTGTCCTTTGCTCCAGTGCAGGGAAAGCTGTTCTGTCTCACATTACATCCCCCCAGGTCAGGCTGCGATCTGGAGGTGAGCCCTGCCTTGAAAAGTGACGGAGCGGAGGGCTCCCTGCAGGGCTGGGGAAACTGAGGCACGGGCGGCGTCTGGCACCCAAACCACCCCCGAGGCAGAAGACGTGTGAAGGTGGGGTGCTCGCCCAAGCTCCTCGTGCTCGGTCGGAGTGCGATCGTCATCCCGACACCGCCGCGACCCTCCCGTCCCGGGCCGGCCCCGGGCGCTGCGGGCAGAGCCGGCGCTGCCTCTCCCCGAGCCCGGGGCCGGCGGGATTATCTGCTTAGCTGCACCATCTGTTCCTCAAACTGCCATCATTATGTTCAACTTGGGAAGAAAACGGCCCCTACAGAGAAGCAATTTGTTCGCTGACTAAACCTTTCAGGCTCTCGCCGTCCCCGGCTCCCGCCGCACCGAGAGCTCCGCGCTCGCGGCCGCCGCGCTTCAGCGGCTGCGGGGACAGCGGCGGCCGCGGGCCGGGCACGCCGGGGAACGGGCGTGGGGAGGGCGAGGGCTCCCCTAATCCCATTACAAAACATAACAGCCTTTCAGAGGGGCCGGGGGCCGGGCGAGGGGAGGAGGAGGGAGGTCCATTTCACACCCGACCCCGACGTCTGGGGGTCTCGCAATGATCTCACTGGAGGGGCTTTTCTTCCCGTCGCAGTGGGTTGCTTTTGAAATGTGCTGCGAGGAGATCAAAAAGGAGAAGGGGGCTGCCTGGGAAAGGGGAGGAGAGGGCTGGGAAGGAGGTGAGGTGGGAGGGGGTGGCGCGGGGCTGGGGTGAGCCCTGCACCTCGGGCTAGGAGCGACGACTGGAGCCCAGCACCCCCTTGCTGGGGCACCAGCCCTCGTGTCCCTTCTCCCTCTCGCATCCCGCTTCTCCCTCTTGCATCCCTCCTCTCCCTCCAGCATGTCACAGGGACGTGGGTACGGGGACGTGGGTACGGGGACGTGGGTACAGGGACGTGTCCTCCCCTGCCGCCTGAGCGAGGAGTGGGGCCGTGGTCCCTGCGGAAACCTTCCCCAGCGCCTGCAGTGGCAGCAGAAATGGAGACGGGTGACCCACTTCCCTGTGTCTTGTCATGGAATTTCAGTGACACCAAAGCATTCAATGTGCTGATTTCACCAGTTTTCTGCAACGGACAACGCAAGTGGGAAAAGTTAAAGTGATAGTTTGACTTATATCAAAGCAAGAAGTTTTGACTTTCTGCTGTGTTTTAAAGTGACGTTTTATGATCACCTGCGAACAAATGCTTTTCATTAACTTTTTTGCATTTTTTGTTCAGTCAGTTAAAGGAAATCTGTGTGCTTCAACAGCAGCAGGTATCAGAACAGGATGGTCCCACCTGTGGCTGCTTTGGTTGGGTAGCAAAGCAGACTT
>QWTY01006379.1:0-10732 GCA_008033365.1 Pseudorectes ferrugineus
ATAGATAGACAGATAGATAGAGATTTAGTTTCAGGATCAGTTTGTAAATTACCGCCTTCTAAGGCATAATGTTTTAGAATCTTTAGCATCTTCAGCTCTTTTAGGAAGTTACCAAATTCCATCATGACAAACTACTAGCATGACAATTGCATTTCTACCAAACTGTCAAGAAAGTAAAGAACTCCAGGAAGCCAGAAGTCAATGTCCTCAGAATTACACGGGCATTTAAGTGGGAGACTAGAGAGCATAATCTGGCCATTGTCATACTCTGAGCCTAGTGGTTTCCTCAGCCTTCACTCCAGAAAACTGTGGTCTGGAGACTTTTCCTCCTTCCTCACTGATGCTGTCATCAAACATTCACATGGTCCTAGACTCGGCAAACAAAGAGAACACTCAAGAAACAAACTAAATAATAGTGTCTAGGGAAAGCAGACACAGAATGCTAACCTAAAACCCCCAAATACTCAACACTTGGCTTCAACAGCCAATTACCAGCTCCCCTGATCTTTTAGGACAGCGTTAGCCCCTTCAGTGTTGAAACTACTTTTGTCCTGCTGCATTTAACCTGCATATTTAGGAGATCCGTAGCTCCAATGCAAGACAGTGAACATGATCTATAACCTGTACTTCATAAGCTTTTTAAAGCCTGTGCCCAGAGAAAAAGAAACAAATGCTTACAGTGAGAAATTATGTTTTGCAAATGGAAGAGACGGCTTGAAATTATCATTTCATCCATAAATACATGAGGATAAATACAACAATAAAGCTTCATAAAGCTTCTGTGATGGATGAAGAAAACCACTATTACACTACTACAAATGTACAAAAACATAACTGGAAGGGAACTTTTCTTTTATTTTTTTTTTGTCTAAAAGTAATTTCATAAGCAAATAGAATGTATTTAGACTGGAAATAGAGGAAACGCAAATCTACCTTTGACTACAAAGTCTTTCAGTCTTTGTTAATGAAAGCAGAAAGAAGGCAGGAGACAAGAAGAGGAGACAAGGGAGAGAAAAGGTAAAGAATGGCTTCATGTTATAGTAAATAAACTTTTAGACACAAAAATTTAAGCTGATAGCTGTTGAATTTAAATACAGGCAGACATATTACTTGGAGCATTGTGATCAACTTCCAAATGGTGTGGTAAACTTCCAGGGTGAGAGAGATATCAAAAACAATGCTCAAAGAGAAAAATCAGACCTATCACTTGAAAAACTTCCTTTCAAATCCTTAGAAAGAATAAAAAAAAAAGTTCTTGAACTGCTGGATAATAAAAATCAGCTGTGTAAACCACAATGCCCAGTGCCAAATGGGCTAACACATTTCCAGTACCTGCAAAACCATGTAGGACTAGGCAAGTCTTGCTCCTCTACTACAAGGAGCAGGAGGATTTATGTGCACCAAGTGAAGTGTCTGTGAAAAAGAAGAAGTATGAATACGAGAATGTATCCCATGGCTTCTGTCCCTGAAAAGGCCAATCCAAAAGTGCGCTTCCCCATAATCTAATTTTTCCTCATTTTATAAATGGTAATAGGAGAGTATGTGGAAATATCTGTATTCAGAGTTGGTTCTAGTCCAATTAACAATAAATCAATATTGTGAAACAAAGTATAGCCTTGCTGTACGTAAAACCTTACCCTGTGTTCTTCAAAAAGGCACACAAGGGAAGGAATAAAATTGCTTCATCAAGCAGAAAGATTCAAAAGCTTAAGAACTAGCTAATAGCAATCATTCCTGGATTTTTAAATACAAGGTCAAATCCATATTTAGCCTTTCATCTTTGTCATAATATCTACTTTCTATGAATTCCAACCCTCCTTTTGTAAAACACAAAACTTGAGAGGTTTGGATTAATGTTATTATCACACCACTCCAATTTTCTAAAATTATAAATTATATATATCTATAAATTATAACAAGGAGCCACAGAATATTGGCACTGGTTCTCCAGGGAGGCAAAACCAGGGTGCTCGGTTCCTGCTTTCATTAATATCCTTCAGGACCTCCATTTGCATGCTATTTGCCAACTTCACAGTCAAAGGTATTTGGGTTTCCTCTCCACATCAGATTAGCAATTTTCCCTCATCATTCTATACACAGTGAAGCATGAATACCTCTCCCAGCTTTTTTATTAATTTACTGTATTTTGAGATATCTACAAGGCTATTTAGTATCCACACTTTCTTCAGGTAGCACACTACAGTTACAACCTTTGATATTTACTGCAGTACTGGAGATCTTAGGGCAGATAATTTAGCTACCGCAGTGTTAAGTATCCTTTGAGTTTTTTAAGCTGGTCCTCAAATTGTGCCTATGTATACAATAGTGAGCACTGGAACTGATGCTATCTTTTAAAAAACCTTATTTCTAGTCCTGGCTTCCTCCCAAGTACAAAGAAATGACTGAATACATTAAAAAAGCGATGCATGATTTTATCCCATCCATTTTCTGTTGTTTTATCCATGTTACCTCAATAATTGGATTTCTTCCTTTCAAAGTTCAAATATTATTTTAGTAATTGTAAATTATGAGGAGAGAAAAGCAGGAGTTGGAAACAATTTGCTCCTCAGAAAGTTTCCCAGTTGTCATGATCAGTAGTCAATATTTAAATCATAGATGTATATACAAACTAAGATATAATGCAGATATATATTTATAATGTAAATATAGATGTTGCATATACCAACTAATTATCAACATAGAATTAAGTTCACAAGGAAATCGTGAGAAACATAGAACTAAAATATCAAAACCACAGGAAAAGAGAGGATTTAATAAAAAGAACATTTCTAGTTCTTTTGTTAGTATTTACCCAATGATTTTTCCAGTTCAGAGACAGCTGTTCTGCCATGTGCACTGTCGTCCAGAAGTCTGGTACATCAGAGGCCAAATGCGAAGGAAGACACCGAAGTATGGACACCACAGTCAGTCACTGTGACTGGAAATTGCCACAGAGAGAAACTGGGAAATAGCTGGACAAAAAGCATAAGGCAGGGAGATACAGCAGGGGCATGAACTGAGAAATGCAGGGATGATTGACAGGATTCATACACTGTAGTGTAAATAGGAATTGCCTGCATTCAAGGATACACTGACAACAGAAATGATGACTCAGACCACTGAATAACAAGAAACACAAAACTTTCCTGGAAGAGAAAATCTGGCACACTACTATACGTGATACCATATTTGTGGAGGGACTGGAACTCTTTTTTTAATCTATTAAACTGTAGGAATAAAAATCTCATTTGTTATACTTTTCCGAATGGGTCATAACAGGCAATGAATCAAATCCCTTGCTGTTTTTCATGTCTTTAACTGTTATGAGTGAGTGGGGTTAGATGTCCAGTTAGAAAGACAGAACTTGTTTTGCATCAATGAACTGTTTGCAGAGAAAAAAATACACAAAGAACTATGTATTTCATACTATAAGTCACCTTAAACAAAACAAACTGAAAAGAAACAACCCACCACATATTTATCACATAAAGATATTCACGCAATTTCAACAGGAGAAATTTTCTACCATCATCAACCTCTACACACAACTCTGTGCAAACATTGCTTACGAAGAAAGTGGTACAAGCCTGTGCAAAGGCAGAATTGAGAAGGAAAAGAAACCTCAACAGGCATGCACATATTGATATAGCATTCATTTTTTCCACGAAGACTGAATGAGCAAAGCATTAAAGAAGTCTTAAAGGTTCTACCACACATGGCATCAGAAATGCCAAAGAACACCAACGACAGAAGTAAATGGAAGTAGGGTAAGTTTTGTTAGCAGGTAGAATTTTAGAAATGACTGCATGATCAGCAGTCAGTATCAGGAGGAATAATACATAGTCACGTCAGCAGCAGCAGTAGTACCAGTACCACAGTATTAATAGCTAGTGGTAATCTCAGTCAGATCAGCAGTTCTCATTAAGGGTAGGTTTCAACTTCAATTACCCCATGGCACCAAGCTAAAGAACTCCACTGCACTCAGATTTTGCAACATCGTATTTGCAGAGTAAATGGGTTGTGGCACTTACTCATATCTTAAATCAATGTGCAGGCTGCTATTTGCTCCTTGACAGCCTTCAGGTGACCTCTTAGGTATAATTGTGGTCACTCCAATCAACAAACAGAAAAAGCACTTTCAACACCTTAATAGGCACTTGTGGACATTAGGCAGACAGCTTAGCTAGAGAACATGCAGTATGGCTCTTCAGGATAAAAGCTTCAACTTTGAAAGATAGAAATTATGAATCAGTTTTAAACTAAAAAACTGAATATAAAATGGTAAAAAACCTACACAAAATAACACACTTTACTCCATTATTAAAAACCTCACTGTATTCAGTGTAGCAACCATATATGGGGAACTGAATTTCTTTTCCAAGATTGATTCAAAGCAACTGAGTATTTGACTGGAGATCAAGACTCTAGTCATGAATTACGTAGATTGTATACCAGATGCATTTTCATAAGAAAGTTCATCGATGAAAAGTAAAAGTGTACTTAACACTACTAGAAAAAATAGACATTAATTCATATAATATCTCAGCATTTAATGGTGTATTTGGTCAATGGATACTTAGGGGTGGGAGGACAATTGCACTGTCTAATTTTACATACTTAAGGTACACGGTTTAGCAGGCTAGCCTCCAAAATTCACATATATTTTTATCCAATCCAAAAAGGCTCCCACAAAGGACTATACAAAAACAATCAAATCAGCACAGATTGTTATTCCTTATGCTGATTTCCACAGGTTTACCTGTAATACAGGTCAACTTCTGATTGCTCACCACAGAGACTCTAAATCATCCATGCAGATGTCTGGATTCCTTAAAGTGATGCTATACCACATTCACTGAAGTCCTGTGCAGGTTTCTCTTTCCATCAAGTGGGTCTTTTTTTTGATCTATCAGCTACTATAGAACCAGTCTGCTTGAGTCTGGGGAGAAACTCCTGCTGTCTTCACTGCCTTGAGCACGGGTCATGAACAGAAAGCAGTGCTATGAGGTCTACTATGCGAGCTGCTGTTAGGTAAAAAATTAACAGAATTAATAATGATTGACCCTCAGAGGCATGTAGAACTAAAAATCAACTATAAAGGCAGCTCAGGTATCTTTTATAGCTAGATTGTTCAATCTGCTGCAAGATACTGGAGGCCTAAGTTTTGATCAAGGGAACATACTTCGAATATATATGTCGGATGGTGTAAATACCTTTTTCTCATCCTTGGTAAAAATAAGAATATTGTTATTTGAAGGATTCTTACAAGAACTCATAAAACATGAAGTTTTCACTAAAGAGAGCAAAGATTTATTTTCTGTAGTTTCCTTCTTCTGTCATGAATGTCAAGCATTTCTGAGTCATTACGAGAACAAAGAAGATGCTATAGAAAAGGCAGCTACACCATCCTCCCCCTCAGTCCCTCTCGATCCTTTCAGAGACACCTTTCAATTCCTTTTGGGTGTTTTTTGGGAGAGGCATTGTTGTGACTGTTGCTGGAATAATTAAGTGTTTCAGGAAGAGCACTTGAACTCAAAAAGCCACTCTTTCAGTTGAAAAGGAGGCAGCTGGTACCCTGTAACTATGCAACAAAGAATGCATGAACATTATTTCAATGATTCCATCATTTTGGGTAACATAAAACATACTGCTTTAAAGGAAACTGTCACTGGAATCTCTTCCTTATTTCAACCTGAAAATACACTACCTGAATCACTTCTGCTTGTCTTAATTTTTACTTTCTCATTGTATGTGTACTTACGAAGGCTTCAGATAGAACGTTTCCTTGCAGACAAGCAGAACAACTGGTTTTTTAGTATACTAAAAGCACCTCTCAAAAATTTATCTTAAAGCTGTCTTATATCTGGACCTCTGATTAAAACTAGTCTTGTACTTTGGGGAATAATTTCAATGATAATAAGCTTCTTTAATTTTTCCAGTATGTTCCTTCTTTGCTTGGGAACTTTTTTTTTCTGCACAAGAGAGATATGGGGATGAAGGAAGCAACATGACTATATTTAGATAATTGTTTGTATAAGATACTGTTAATGTTTACGGAATCATGAAAAAGGGGATTTTTCGAATAATGAAGTTACTCAATTAAAAATAATTTAATGTGCTGGATTAGCAGGGTGTTGGGAAAAGACTGAAACAGTTACCTGGCAATTGATCAAGCAGCCTTGTCTCACAGAACAATACTAGCATAAAAATAGCTCATAAATCTGAAAAGCTGATTACTAAAACTGTAGTGGGAGCTTTATGCTTTAGAAGAATATTGAATTAATGAGAAATAACACAAAGGGGGAGCTTAATTATTCTGAATAGAATAATTTTCTACCCTGGCCTCTCAGGATGAGTGTGATTATGTAGGTCACATATCTAAAACGACTTTTATGCATGTTTCATTAAAAGCCACATCTTTTCATGAAGGATAGTAAGCAATAAGCCCTCTTCGGATAGTACTCTCTCTATAGTGCCTTAAAAGAAAGCTATTTCCTTTGTGGTTATGGAGCTGTTAAGATGAGCCATCAATAAACACAAAACCAGGCGTATCTCATTTTCAGTTTATTGCTTTCACACAAAAATAATTTGTTTTCCTTCCTACTCTCTCCAAGCCCTCACAATCACTCTGAGTGTACAGTAATTAGACACTGACCAGGATTCCTAGTCTGCTTGTACTTCTGGAGGGTTACTATCAAACTGATGAGAATACTAGGTAAGCATTTTCATGTTCATCCAAACACTGAAGTCTTGATTCTGCATTGATTTGTAAGAATTTCCAATGAAATTTTACAAATGCAAATGAAATTAAAGAATCAATAATGAAATGATTGATCAAATATTTGATTTTTTTTGTAGTTGACAGCCACTTTGCCGTTTTCAGACAGGACACATTTTAACACCCCATTTTAGTGTTTTTCTGCTTTAATTTTTAACTGGGTTTCAGAATTTTTTCAATGTAATAAAACATTCTCACTAGATTTACACGTCAATGCTTTCAGTCTTTTAATCACTGTTGTCACCTTCTCTTAGCTGCAAGACTGAGATTCAGCGTATTGCGCATACTTAGAAGAAATGGTGGAAATGTTTGATCCATTAAACATCAGAAAGACTAATTACAACTTAAATGATAATTTTTTGCCTAGTCTTAAAAAACTAATGTGCAGCATCAGAAGGTTGATAAGATACTGTCACACATAATACCAGAACCTGGATTTCTCAGCTCAGTGACTGAATGTGGATAAAGTTCTAGTTTATCCAATACATTCTACTGATGAACTGAACTGTACTTCAGCACGTGTCTTCAAAACTGAAGGTCTGTGGATTGACTTAGACACTACCACGCCCACTTAGAGTCCTAAATAATTGCTTGCAATTTTGGAGTTTAGGGGAAATAACTTCCCAAGTATTCCTGAACTCTGCTTTCATATATATTCACACCTAGATGTAAGGAACAATAAAGATAAAACTCTGTTGTTTTTAAATTATGAAGCCACAGTTTCTATCACATTGTGGTATATATCTTGGCTGTGGTACTTCTGAGTCTGAAATGTTTGGTGGAGCTTCAAAATTATTCCTCCAAACTTCAAATATCAAAATGAATTCCATGATTATTTTCATAGATGAGCTATTTCAGTCTTCAATGAACACTATAGAAAAGGTAGTTGGAGTTGGTAACGAGAAATCAGGAAAGACATCATGCAAGAGAGATGGTTTTGCTAAGCAAAAACATTCATTCAGCACCACCTCAAACAGCACAGATCATGGTTTATTACTTGATTGTTTCCCTTGATGAGAGAACTGTCATCAGTCTCTCTACCACTGTTGAGACTGCACAGCCTTCTCTTGAAGCTTTTTACCCAATTCCTCCCTCAGTGTTCTAACCCTCCTTAGCACCTTCTTTACTGCCATTGTTCTCTAGTGGCTTATTAAGGTTCCAGGTCCCTTCTGATCAAACTGTGCCAGCAATCTGTTTGTTGCCTGATGAACTGTGGCATTCTGAACTATCTTATCAATAGACAAGACACAAAGAAATGCTTTGGTTGGTGTGAAGTTGCCAACTTGCACTAACCTGGAGTTGAGGGGAAAAGCTTCCCATTCCCCAGAGAGACTAACACACTTGAAGCTGACAAAAAGCCCAGACACATACTAAATCCAAAGGAGGAAGGGTGGAAGCTGTACTCTAAGTGTGGGATAGAGCTCAAGCTAGAGAGTGCATAGGATTTGTACACACTCCATCTTGTGTGCAGAAACTTACTGCACTCATCGTCAGTGTTGTTCTGATGCCCCACACCACCAGTCCTGTCAACTCAGTGCAAATAGACAGAGAAAACCTTCCTTATCCCCTCCTTACATCAATGTCATTTACAGTCCTCTTCATACGGGCACGTCCCAAATGTCTGGAACTGTGAGAGCCCCTCGCACTGGTTCCCAAGCAAAAGGAGTCATCTTCCAAAGGACACCTGGCTTCCTCCAACAAGGATACACAGGGCAAGGACAGACAGGGTCTACACTTGGGTCTAGTACAACCAAATGACATTAAATTCACCACTTCTCCTGACCCATTTTTTCCCACAGGAATTCATAAGCCTTAGCAGATCCCATACTAGCCCACTCCTTTAGTGATTCATACACAAAGCAGTTTGAACAGGTAAGAAATATGAACTTCTTCAGAGCTGCAAGTGATTAATGAGCTAATGCCCTGGGGCCATTAAATTCCTACAAGGGACTGAAAAATTATATAGATTTTCACATTTGTTAACACAAAGACCCTAATGGTACACGCTTACACTTATGGATACCTTTTGTGCTTAACTTTCCATTTTTCTTGCTTCTTTTTGCTAAGTTTTCATATGCTGTTGGCATTTCAAGTATTTAATCTGGCATGGAAAAAACTCCTGGTCTGTACAAGACCATATGCCACACTTGGAGAGTAAAGCAAATACAAATAAGGAGCTTTCATCTAATCGCTCATTTAATTTGCAATGATCTAGACCACTGTAATATGAAGGAGTACCATACCAACACCAACATTTAAAATCAGCAAAATACTCCAGAGAGCACACCTGCTACATCAACTAGATTGTGCCTGACCTCACCCACTTATAAATTGTGACTGGGCACAATGCGGGTAGCTCATCACAGGGCTCATACGAAATTAACATTTTTCCAGCAATTACTCCTCTGAAATTTATAGAAGAAACAAAATGATACGCAGGATCTGTACACTCCACTATTTTTAACTGGCAACAACAGTTAGACTTAGTCTCAATGTTTCCAACATAGTAGCTTGATAGCTCCTGGTCTGAGCCTAGTAGAGAAACCAGAAGACAAAACTGCACTAGTTCTTACAAACACAATTAAAAATTGAGAGATAAAACCATTGAGCTTGGCACCACAGGTAAAAAGCAAAAAAACTGAGTAAACTTTGCATTGTCCAAGTAGACATGGGTAAATTCCAGCTAGTTGTACTCATTCTTTGCTACATCTAACTGAGGTTTAGCTCACACATATTTCCTGATGCTGCTTTCTGACAGCAAGGCAGCAGGTGTGCATACTTCAAGACATCTTCTCAAACAGCTTTTGAGAGAGAAGACATTCTTCCTTCAATTCTGACTATGACTCAGATGTTTAGATGTAACAGGGACAAAGAAAACATCAACACAAATATTTTCCAGTATAAGGGACACTTCATCATCATCTGAGCAATTAAACTACATTTTAAGATCACTGTACCTTATACAAGGAAAAAAAAAAGAAAACAACAACCATATCCTAAGGGGCTGCTTTCTTCTGCCTGAATGTTAAGTGACATTAAACATTTCTAAGGCTCTGTGTTACACAATAGATACAGCTCTCTTAGCCATGCATGCATGTTATACATGTCATTTACACTGACTGACAGTGACTTAAATGTCAGCATACAAGCAAACCAAGACTCTTGGGAACAGAATATTGCAAATTAATGATGAGTAAATTTCAAAAGGTTCCTCAATTTCAAGTCAGCTCACCATCTGTATTGAGTGTATTGAATGCCATTTCTATAAAAAGAAGTGTGTCTAGGCCACAGGGTTGTATCACAAGTCCTTGCTGATTAAGAGTTGACTAGGAACATTACAAATACAATTACATGGGAATTCTTTTGCATTTTCAGTTTTAGTTTGTTGAAACTCAAACTTTATAACATAACTCAAAGTAATACAAATTCCGTAAAGCATGTGTTTTTAGATGTGCTTAAGGTTGGGGCTTTTCAGCCTAAGTAGGTAATCAGAAATTAAGAAAAAATTAGATAATTTTTTTGGATTTATTTTGGTTTCTGTATTGCTTTGTCAGTCAGTATTTTTTGTTTCAGTCATTTCCCTCTTTTTATACCTCTGTTCGCAGTCTTGCCCTTTCTGTTACCTTCATTTCCTTTCTACTGCTATGTGTATAATAAATATGTGCTCTGTATAAACATTGTCTAAGATAGGACTCCAAACTTTTTTTAAAAATCTGTAACTGATGGGGCCAGAAAATATCAACATTAATAGAAAAGATTTCCTTCTACTTCATGTTTTCTTAGTTACCAAACAACACCATTTTTCCTCATAAATATTGAAAACTGTTTACAAAAACCAGGAATATTATTTCAGTTAGTCTTCCCTCTGTGTATGTAAGTTCTATACATATAAAAATAAGTTAATATAAACAGTTTCAAATGCAACTTTTCAACCAACCAACCTGAAGACTACAA
>QWTY01006379.1:10764-23414 GCA_008033365.1 Pseudorectes ferrugineus
AGCAGAATTTTACGTAAGTACTTCTAATATCTTCCTTTACTAGCCTGGAAAGCTGTGCCATTTTTACAAATCTTTGTTGTCTCATGCAAAGCTTCTTGAGAAAGCACCTACTGTTTATATCTGGTTTTGTCTTTTATGAATGCCTTTGATCCTGCTTTGATCTTCTTGTTTCAGTCAAGTCTCACAGAATGGGAGACCCAAGTTGCATTAAAATCCTCAGCATGTTTCTAAAAGCTATCATTTAATACTTTGGGAAAAGTGAGACCATTAAACATCTTTCAGCAAGATTTCTATAGAGCTTTGATTGAAAAATGTAATTTTTCATTCTTAGATTAATACCAATATAATTCAAAGAATTAATTTTCTAAATCTAGTTATGGAACACATTTTCTCAGTTTAAAAGGATGAATAATAAAATCGAGATCCTCTAGTTCAGTGTTTTTGAACAATCAAAATATGCAGAACGCCTTTAATTTCATTTAGATGAAGACAACTAATTGGGAAATTACATTTTAGAACAGAGCTAACCACATTCCTATAGAATCTAACGAGTAAGGAAATGTCAGTAACAATGGCCTCATGCCAGCTCAGTGAGCCTGCTGTTTCAAAGGTAATGTTACTCTTCTACCTAACACATAACTCAAAAATGTTTGAATACGAGTGGTAGTTACAGATCTATAAGATAATACAATTTAGTACTATATTCTAATATATTTTGCTTTATGTACAGACCCATATAATATATACACAAGTACTAATCAATTTGAAAACTGATACATTCCAGATATTCTTTTTCTAAGCATTTGTACATAGAAACTGGATTATTTAACAAGAAACTATCAAACCAATGGCATCAACGCCAACTGAAGATTCATAATAAAAGATTAAGAATGTTTCTCATTCAAAATATGCCTGCCTTGTTCAAGGACCTCTCAATATGAAATGCGTAAGAGATTCCTTTGGCCCATGGCTGGTTCAGAAGTAAAGATACGCTGATCACCTTGCTAGCAAACAGAACAGTAAAATGTAAGATCTTCTCTCTGCAAGCAGTGCTCATATAGGTGTCTCCTCTGTACCACCACTAATACTTTTCCCCCAAATTCCAATATTAAAATAATTTCTTTGACACATCTATCCCTCTCTTAAACTTGGATTAAATCAGCCAACATTTAATTTCAAAAAAAATAAGGGGAAGATGAAGGACAGACCAAACAAAGTGTTTGCTTTTTTCTCCTGTAGGAAACAGGATCAGAAAAAGCTAGTCAACCCAAACGCTTTCTAACATAGTTCATCCCTTGCCAGTCTGTTACTGTTCAAACAGTCCTCCAAAAAGCATCACATTTTTTTTCCTCTTCTGGACAATTACTTTAAAGTATTTAATGTTCTTTTGAACTTAAGCCTCATACCTTAGCAAAGAAATCCTACACCTTGGCAGAAGGAAACGGCATCTTCTCAACTAAATGATGCAGGGGTTTGATGATGAGGTTTCAACTTCTGTCAGAAGTTTGTCTGGAGCCACTGTGTGCCTTCTTTGTGATTTCTAGCATCCAGTTATTAAATTAAACCGACAGATGCCCACAGAAAATATTTTATTAAGACAGTAAGGGCTTCAGTAACTTTCCAAACAACTAATTCACATAGAGAATTTAGAAGTCATTAAAAATTTACAAGCTGTTATCATTCTCTTCCTGGTTCACCTTGCAGTTCTGCCCACTCAGAAATTTTCCTTCTTTTTCATACTATGCTTACCTGCATTTAAGTATGAAAGTCTACACACAGAAACTGACTATAATAATTTGGACAGTTTTGACCATTTCTACAAGGCAAACAGAATTTCTACTGCAATGGATTTACATGTAAACTACTCGGTAGTGCCCTAGACACTGCCAGTAACCTCTAATTTGATTGTAGGCATCTCAGTACAGCTGAATGACAGCTATAAGGGAATCAAGCTTACAGCAGTCCAAACTGTTGATTTTCTTGGCTGACTGAATTAATCAAAACTAAGGTTCACAGCCTGTCTGTAAAAAAACTTTAAAGGATTCCTAGTCTACAGGTAATTATTTTTCTTTCTTCATCTCATTCTTGCAATGTTACATTAATATTCTGAGCTGTGGTTTTACATAGGCATTTATTTTGTAACAAGCTCAAACACGAGAAAGCAAATATTTGCCTTTAAATGCAAACAAAAGAAAATAGATGTTATTGTGTGAATAAAGCTTTCATTTCTCTCCAGTCTTCTTTAATCAGTTAAGAAACTAATAACTTGTACAAAGACAGGAACACTGATTTATGCATTGTATTCCCTAAATCCTGTCAAATATATTATAATAGTCTGTTCTTGACTTTTATAGAAGATCCACCTGACTCACATTCCATATTAACTGCAGAAATCAATTAGTTGGGAAATAAACCCATTATGTCCTATATTATAGGAATTAAATTTTCCAAGGATGGGTGTAGAAGGGGAGCCTCCACAACATGAAACACAGGATAGAAACACGATGTGATTTCTTTATGGTTCTACTGGAAACCTAGCTGGAGGTTATGCACATCCCTATATCTCCAAATAAAATTTTAATAAGACATCAAAAAAGCTTCAGAATTCTGCCTCCATAATTAACACAAAAAAATCTGTAACCAAAAATGGCTAGTTTAGAACTTATTTCTAAGAGTTGAGAGAAAAAAAACCCCAACAAACCTAATTAAACAAAGATCCTATTTTTACAAAGATCTACAAACACATTTCATCTGAAATGTAATAAATGCAACCACTTCACACTGATGGAAATACAGACAGGCAACATTCCTATTAACTCCACTGGCTGATGTTCCTACCAACTTTATCTATGATTATAACCATGCATATAAATCTCTTCAGGATCAGGAGCTTACGCTGCTTCAGAGAGAACTTAAATTGTAGTGAATAAATTTTCATTAAATCAGTGAGCAAAATAGCATTTTCCTTTACTGCCAATTATCTGTAACTTGATAAAAAGACCTACTCACTGGGAAATTTTCACAGTTTTCTGAACAAATTTTATCATAAGATTTCTTGTGAGGGATGCAGTACTTGGTGACAACCAGCAATATGCACTCATAAATTAATAGTGGTCTGTGTGATTGATTTTTCTGGGTCACAAGACAATGACCCCTTTTTGTTAGATGATTCCAATATTTCACTAACCTTTCTTAAATAAATGTAAGATAGTGAGATACCGATTTCTCTTTATATCTACACAAATACCATCAGCAGGCCTTAAAATTCAGTTTCTACAAACAAACACACGCACAGAAGAAATGCTTCTTGAACAGTTAAAAAAGGAATATTTCCAACAGTCAGCAACAGTCAAAGTCTATAGCATTTTTCACATGGAAGAGCTCACCTTAAGAGTCCTGGACAAAATTCAGCATAGCTGAAAAATTCAGACAGCATTTTAGATTTTTGCCTTAAGTATCCAATTATTCCTATTTCTGTAAGTCTGACAAGAAGACTACAATGAAAAACACCATGTAGATTGGAAAAACCAAGGGGTTTTTTCTACCTAATATGGCAATTTATTTTACACAGTTATCATATACCTTCATTATTTATATTCAGAGTTTGATAATATGTCATCTACACCACACTTGATCTGCTACTATAAACAAAACTGGCCAAATTCAAATGACGTGAGTATTGCCATTAAATAATCAGACAAACATCTGCTTGGTCATGCCTTTTTTGCCTTTTTTTTTTCCTTTTTGCATGGCCTTTCATGGCCTTATCCCAGGCCCTGCTCCTGGTACCACCCAGATATGCATTTGTGGAAATGTCCTATTTGTGTTTTAACGTTTGAAACACTGGGGTCCTGCATTGTACTCTCCTGATTTTATACTTTCTTTCAACACAGTTGTATTCTAGGAAGAAAATTATCTAATTCCACAATTAATTTCTACCTGCTGTGACAGTGCACCCTCAGGGTAAATATGATATTTTAGATTAACACACTGAAAGCTTCCACTGTGATTGACCTTAAAGACACTGACAAATTAATTACTTTGCTCATCAATATGGCATGGCAGCTAAAAGATTTGAGCAGATACCCAGCCAGTTAACATGCATGCTGCCATCTGCTGAATATGACAGCAAGGGATTTGTACTACTCTCTGAAAGAAAAGCTGTGCTGGTTTCCAAGAAGTATGTTATCAAACTCCTCATTCACAAGTCAAATAATGACTGTTCATGTTCTGTAAAAGAATTGGTAGTGTCTCATGGTTTTTTCACCCATGGGTTTAAAATCAAAAAGGAGCCTATCTCAGCAAATTCATTAAAACTTTGGGGTTGAGTCCGCTGCTTAACAGCTGAAGCTAGGTTATATTCAAAAAGATCATTAGATTTATGTGAACACTCATGCAGTGCAAATGTGAGAAAGGAATGTCACAATTTATGTACCTCATTGTCCACTCTCAGTATTACTCTGATTTAAAATGCTCTCCTCTGGCTTGAGACAAAAAAAAAGTGGTATTAATGTGTAAGCTGAAGTTCCTGCAAAACAATAGTCAGGGGCCAGCAGAGAGAAGCGACTTTTTAAAAAGATTAATTATGAGAGAGTTTGATACCATTCATACAGAGACTACAGCTAGCTTCTGAAAAAAAGCAGAGGGGTCCCAAACCCACACACTCATATCAAACTGGTCTACATAGCAATATGTAAATATATACATATACATATAAAACTATATAATATACATCATATTGGTCAACAAATACATACTGATAGGAAATGCAGCACCTATATTTTCTCAGATATGTTGAGGAATAAGAAAGGTGGCTGGCTGGCTCCAAATCCTGCTCACAGCAGAAGAGACAAGCCAGTTGTGTAGATCACCACCATTCACATTGTTACAGGATAATTCAGGCTGGAGGAGATCTCAGGAGGTCCCCAATTCAAACTGCTGCTCAAATGCAGGGTCAGCTGTGAAGTCAGACTTGGTTACTCAAAGTTTTATTCAATCTGGTCTAGAAAACCTCCAAGGATGCAGATGGTACTGCCTTGCTGGGCAACCTGTTCCACTGCTTGATGTAACAGTGCAAAAGAGTTTCTTTATGTCTTAAAATGTGAGGTATTTATAGTTTTTATGCTTCCTGAATATTAAATATTGTAGGTGTGATTCACATTTTAGACACACCAGTTATAAATGAGGAATAGCTTTATAAAAGGGCAACAAAATGATTGGAATGTAAGCCACAGTTTGAGGGGGAAAACGTGACATTTTGCTACAAAGCAAAGCTTTATTACAATTATTTTTATGGATGATTTAATCCAATCATTCCCTCTAGAATTTACAAATGGGCTGATACCATACAGAAAATTGAAGAAAATCTTTATAAATTTTCTTCTCTAAAGAAGAGATCCCATGTTTACTTTGACCAAGTATCATAGCCAAGTATCAAAGCTATGAGTGGAATTGGAATGAATGGAATCATTGCCTCTGTCCCTCTGTGGCTGCTGTGCTCCAGGAGAGGAGGGAAATCAAAACAATATTAGAGCCAACTCTCAAGCATTTGGGGTAACACTGGGCAAGTGGAATAGGATAAAAAAGGGATAATATATCCCACGTGCAAGTTATAGACTCCTGAATTTGATACTGTAAGAGAAAATCAAAAACAAATGACACAGAACATTGTGGAATGCAGAAGTAGCTGAGCTGTTCAGCCCAGCCAGTGCAACCCTTCCTTAGCTCACTGCACTGCTTTGAGACCTGGATGGAGCTGTCTTTTTAAAGTATTTCTCTGCCTAGCATTTACCTCCTAAAAAGCTGCCTACCTACTTAAACAGAGAGAGCACACTGACAGGCTCCTTCCACAGCTATGCACCTACAGCGGTATTCAAAATCCTACAGATGCACCTGGGGGATTCCAATAAGAATCATCTTGAAAAACTACTTTTTTTTCAGATTAATTATATTCTAACATCTACCTGGAATTAAAATACCAAATATGTGTCAATTTACAAAAAAATACCCCAACAGTGCCTGAATTTATGTCATCAGCTGTAACAAGCCCTTGGCTATATGGGACAGAACCATGAATATTGTAACAGTACCACAAATAGCACCACACTGGTAGGTTCTTTTAAAAACTGAAACTTACTAAAAATCAAAGCAATGAACTACTGTATTACAGAAAACACCCACCTCTTAAGCTCATTTGTCTTTATGACAAGTTCTTATGCAAACTTTTCTTTCTCCATTCCAGCAGAAATTTCTGCACCAAGACAGAGGTACTACATACACTGATCCTTCATTTGGGGAAAAATACCATGTATGATGGTTAAGTCAAAACCTTAAAATAAAACAGAACACAAAATCCATCAGAATGTTTGCGCCATCATTTGTAATCACGACCTAATCTTTCTTTTAATGCTGGCACCCTTAAGTGATTATGACAAAGACTGGTATTGCAACTGAACTTTTAGTAGTGGTTCCTTATTTTTATTTTATTATTTTGAGACCCAGCCCTGCAAGATGCTGAGTCCTGGGAACTCAACAATGATCAATAGTTGAGGATACTCTGGCCTTTCAATTCCCACAAACTTCGTGTTGCTACACCAGAATATTGCAAGCAGCCTCTTTACTGCAACACTTTGGTCAACAAATATTCATATATATGCTATAAGACACAAACTAGTTTTGCCTGCATATAAATATTTAGAGAGTTACTACCAAAATAAATTCATACATGTGTCATCATACAGAATACTGCTCTTTGTTGCTTCTGCAGTTAAATTTGCAAAGCACATCAAAAATGCATAAATGAGAAGAAGTATTTAATATTAAACATTCTACAGATTCACAAGACTTAGCTGGAGACTTAATCAGCTACTTAGCCCAACTTTAATTGTGACTTGATAGGCTGAAAATTATGTATTTTAGGAGATAACAGTCAACTTTAAATAGTGCCAACTGAGTATTTTAGCATTTAAAAATCATATTATTCCTACTCATATTGAATCAGACAAACCAAACTTCTATCAAACAACTACTAGATTTTTCTATCTGCGCTCTAATTTTGAAATAAAACACATTTTAATCTTAATTATCCAAGTTTCACTTTTTCTATGGGATCATACTTTTTTTTGTGATCTTGTAGAAGAGAATCTCAATCCTTAAGTTTTATGATATTTAAATTATAAAAGTCACGCATAACCAATAATACAATTAAAGGCTACTCTGATAGGATGTGTTGTAAAGTACTTGTCCATACTGGAAGGGGAAAATGCCAGAAAGCTTGTGGGGAGAGTTCCATAATCTTTTAGCAAAAGCATTTTTGGTAGAGAAGCATGCTTTATAGATGCTGTCACTTTTACAAAGAACATCCTTCCTACATTTCACACTGATGAAATCTTTAATTACATTTTCTCATTTCTATTCATAGTGATTTAAATATAACTGAACTATAAATCTGAAAATACTATAGCTATATTGTACTCTAAAGATTATGTTAACTCCAAAAAGGCCAGAAAGACAATTTATTTTATAGATTTGTTTTTGATGCATGAATGAAGTCCTGCATTAAAAAGTAAATAAATAAGCGTGGTATCTGAAAGAAAAACAAAGCAAGCTAAATCACAGAAATGTTTACAAATATTGATCTTAGCTTTATATACCATCTAAACTTCCACAGAGTTAAGTCTTTCTTTTATTTCATATGAACTGTCAATACATGGGAATTCTTTACCAAGGCCGTTTCTTCACCAATGAAAATTAAGGTCAAACTCAAACTTCAACAAAAGTAAATTCTAGATACGGATTAGCTTTAAACAAAGAGTTAAAGAGGTGCCTGACTCACTGGTTCTCTATTAAACCTGTCCACATCTTCCAGTACCTAAATATTTCTGTCCATCTGGCAGGTGCAGCTTGGTATTTGCCAAGGGAGGCAGTAACATTTCTGCTGACTCACAGCTCAGCTCCTCACATCACAGCACACCTCGCACCGGCATCGGCACAAGCTCACGGGGAAATAACAGCACTGCACTTCTGCAGAAACTTGAATTTTAACTATTTTCAGTGCACTCTCACAGAGATATACAAAGAAAGGTAATGTTCACAGAAAAGTTTCTCAAACAACTCTGAGCAACAAAAATTCTTTTGAAAGATTCACTTCAAGAAAGCAGGGAGCAGGAAAAACATCAACTCCTAAACATATTGTCAATAATTATTTAGTCACTTTTTAATTTTGATAACATACAAGAAAATCAAAATACGTTTTTCAGGTATTAGCAGAACTTAAAAAATTTCTCTATTTAGAAAAGTAATCATCACTAGGACAGTTACACTGACAAAACATGCTTCCAAAGCCTCACTTTGATATTTTAACTAATACAGACGTGTGGATTAGGAAGCAAGGTCATAGTATTGACAGATTCCAAAATTTACTCTGCTAATACAACTGATGATTATAAATTGTATTGTAATCTGATGGTAAAAACTATCCAAATATTAGTAAATTCACTCATTTAAAGTAGACCTGAATTTTGTCCCACATGTACAGTACTTTTGTATTTTATTTAACATCTACATACTCTTCACTGGCTAAATTAAATTAATATTTTACAAATTTTTCTAATCATCTGATTTAAAAACACTTCAAGTGGTCTGTTTCTGTCATTTGTCATCATTCTGTCATCATTCTGTTCTTTACAAATGTAAACAAATATAATGTGTCAAAAAGTTTCACTTCTATACCATTGACAGCTTAATTTTGTTTGTACCTTTTTCTCTCTCTTCAGTGTTTCCTTGAGACATCAAAATCTTTTCTGTAGTGAAGAACAAATTTCTCCTCTTCAAGGACATTTCAGAGCAGTTAACATCAACAAGGGTCAGTATTCAACCCTTCCTTCCAATCCCCTAAACTTTTCATTCTCATAATCAGGAGAATGCCCAAAATTTGAAATCTGGACCACCTTCCTAACTTAGTAGAAAATACAACGCCCATGAAATACTAAGTGTAAGACCAATTTCATGAAGAATTTTCTTGTTTGGGAAAAATATTTGTTAGCACTGCAATTCAAAAGTTTTCAGATGTTACCCGCTACAAATAAAGATTGTCTTTCCACAGACGCACACGTATGGTGTCCTTTTTCATAACTCCCATCACTGCTTTCGAGCTCTCAAACTCGGATTGCAGCACTTTGAATTTATTTATGTATAATTTGGTACCTAGACCAAATTTATCAACTTCACTCTCCATGCACCCAAGTGAACAAGTCTCTGTCTTATTCCAACTGTCAGCAATACATCTTGCAATATGGTGTGAAGAAAGTTGTTATAACTTTAGGCACACACTGAGAACATCCTTCCCCATCCAGACAAGCCGCATTCACAGTGTGCCTCCATTCTGCTCATACCCTGTCCCTTGATGCCTGCAGGAAAGCCTTTGGTAGCTCTTTTCTTTCTCTCACAATCATGTATTTCACACTGACTGCAGCAGCCAATCTCCACAAAAAGACCTCAAGAAGAAATGTCATTCACGTAGAATTTCACAGGTTTTTAAGGATGATTAAAAGCTTTGCTGGAGAGAGATCTTCACAATCAGGTATTCCCTTGACATTTCAGGGCATATGGCAGAAATAAAAATTTCTCATGAGGGCTTCAATTTGTTTAATTTTTCAGATACACTTTAACAAACATAATTATTTCAGGTACTAAAATTGCTAATGATTCTCACCAGTTTTCATACAGCCTTTTCTGGCAAAAAAATTTACTTGTGAGCTTGCTAGAGGGGGGAGGAATAAGTCTATTCCATATTTTCATTTTCTTCCAAATGGATTGTTAAAATCAAGCAGAAAAAAAATGGGTCATTTTATGCTACCCTTTTGAAACATGTTTTGGTACCTTTCTGTATATAAAACAAATAATTAGTTTGTAACACATGAAAGTATCTGAGGAGTTCAGGAGTTCTGAAGGCTTATGTTTTTAGGGGCCTGGGGAACCACTGGTTTTATTTTTAACTTTACTCTTCAATATTTTACTGATTTCAAAGACAGATATTCCAAGCAGCATCAGCAAGTGGAAAAACATACTGCATCACTGAAGCTCCTTAAAAAGTTCGCATTCTATGATTAATTTAATAGTTCATACACTTTGCCAACTTTATCTGTGATAGACTGAGAGAAAAAGACGGGGAGAAAAGTGTGGGGACAATAAAGCTAGGGAAAAATAGAGAACTAGTCACTGAGGTGCTCTAGAAAAGATTTAAATACCTTCAATCTTGCTTTTGTGGCTTTGAATCTGTGTTCTTTTTTCATATGAAATTGTTTCTGCTGAAAGCACCATTCACTTTGTCCTTTGGAGAACCTGAGGTTTTCAGTGCTTTCGTATCATTACTGTACTCTATATTGAATTCATATAAATATATGTGGCTGTCCCCTTTTATATTTTTTTAGTGCTACTTAATAGAAAATAAGGCTTTTACCCACTTTCTACAGGAAAGAAAAAACAAACAAACTTAACTAATCTCCTTTCTGTATCCTTTATATTTTCCTTGTAGAAAGTAATTCAATAGTGTCTGTATCAGAGGGGATTCTCTTTCCATTGTTGACCCTGGCATGTCAATGAAAGCTCATTCATAATTTCCTTTCCATGCCATAAGGAAACATACTTTGTAGATCTACCTTCCAAGGAAATGAAAGACTGTATCTCTGTGAAAGATACTGCTGATGAAAAGGCGATGTCTAAGACATCTTAGCATAAAACATAAATTTGAATTCACTCACAAAAGAAAATCTAGTTATTGTAATACCAGAAGAAATCAAAAATGTAATAAAACACTGGAAAACACAAGGAAAGTGAGCATTTTTGATCTGGGAACACTATGCCGAGGATACACAATCTTTTCAGATAGCCTGTAAGCACAACAGTTTCTGCTCCATTTGTCTTTCAGCAGTGGTCTTAGCTCTTGAAGGCAAACACCACCAATCTTGTAGACTTGGAGACAGAAAATCGTGTTCTGTTCACACACATCCTAGCATCCTCCCAAGCTCGGGGTTTTGTTTCGTCTGGAGTTTGGTATTTTTACACTGAAGTTTTGCTTTTTTAAGGATGTTTTTAGCCCATTTTTCTCTTAGTTAAGATTATACAGCACCTAAAAAAAAAGCACAAGTGTTGGCCTTTCTGTGCTAGATGTTGAAACAGCACACAATCGCTTTTTCACACAATAGCCCTCAGAGAATCTAGTTAAGACCAAAAAATTGCCAACTGTAAAGCTAATACATCTTTACCACATAAAGCGGAAAACCACATTTATAATAATCTTGACTATATCATAAATAAGATTACCCTGCCTGATCTTGAGTTTGAGTCTTCTAAGCAAAAATAATCGAACCATTAAGACACTTCGTCCAGGTTAACAGGATAGTGCTGTTATTTACACTTGGGCCATGCTCAGCTGTGCTGAACGCGCATCCCTGAGGAAGCCAAATCCCATCGCTGCCTGTCCTGTGAAACTGACCCGTGAAACTGAGCTGCACAGGCAGACAGGGGCCAAGCCAGAGCCCGGGCTGCCAAAGCAGTGTTGACTGACTGCAAAGATGCTGGTTGATGCAGGGAAAAGGAAACTCCTGATTGCCCTTAGGAAGGCTTTCAAGGGTTCCTCTCAGCCTGCATCTGCACAGGCTTTCCCACCTCAGCTCACAGGCCAAACCAAGGAGACACGATGGTCCCTTGCTGCCCATGGGCCAGCTGGAGAGCACAGCTGGCTTTACCCTCACCAGGGCCCAGTTGAGCCCTGACTTAACTTTCTACATGGAGGTGCGAAAGGGATTCCCCTGAGGAAAACCGTCTCCCCGCAGCTCTCTACATCAACCCACCCTTGCCGTGGTGCCAAGTGCTCCTTTCGGGAGGGCGGCTCCTCCCCGCCTACAGCTGCGCTCCACAGGGGAGCGGGACCCCGCCGGCCCCTGCCGGGGGCGATAACCCTCAGCTGGGTGCGGGATCGGGCGCTAACCCACAGCTGGGTGCGGGGTCAGTGGGGCCGCCCCTCACCGGGGGCACCGCGCCCCCCAGCGGCCCGGCCACGCCTCCCCTCAACCCGCGGCCCCCGCGCCCCCCGCCCGCGCTCCCTCCCGGCGGCGCTGATGTCACATCCGCCGCCCGCTCCCGCGCCCGTCCAGCCGCGCTGGCTCCGCCGTCTCCCGGGCCCAAACTTTTGCGGTGGGCTGGCCGGGGGGAGGGGAGGGGCGGGGTGGGACGGGGCCGCGGGAGCCGCTCCGCCGGCTCGGGCAGCGCCGTCCTCGCCCGCCCTCCCCGCGCCGAGGCTGCCCGCGGAATGAGCGTCCCCCGGGCGGCTGCCGCTGCCGCCTCCACTCGGGCTCCGGCGGGCGGGCAGAGAGCGCGGCTGCCGGCGCGGTCGCTGCGGCGGGAGCGGAGTGAATGACCAAGAGGAGCGGCGCGGAGAGGCAGCCCCGGGATCAGGATGCGGGCGCCCGCCAGCATCCTCAACCTCCTGCTGCTGTCCTTGCTGGCCGGCCTCGATCCCTCCAAGGTAGGAGCCGGCCGGGCGGCAAGTTCGCAGCGGCGGAGCCGGCCCGCACACGGCGTATGCGGTAGCGGGTGAGGCGCCGGGTGGCTCCGGGGAGAGGCGAGAGCGTGTCCTTGGCTGTCCGAGC
>QWTY01006381.1:0-15943 GCA_008033365.1 Pseudorectes ferrugineus
CTTCCCCCAGGCTGCAATTTCATGGCTCAGGACACCTCTGGCAATGCCTGAAATCAAGCATATGTTCATTTGGAATTTTTTTTCTGGGGAACCCCAACTTCAGAGCCAAGCCAAGATAGTGCTATCTTGGGGCGGGATGCTCTTGCTGACCTTCAGGGCCACAATGTTTGAGCAACCACCACAAGCTTCACTCCAAGTGCCAGACACATGACCATCCTTGCCTGGAGACTTGACAGATCATCCCCAGTGTAGCTGTTACTTCAGCCTTCCAGAGAGAATTGGTTTGCTGTCTGGGTAAAAACCTCTCACAGATTGTTTGGATAGAAGCAAAGAGTACCACTGGTGCCTGGGTGACTGAAGAGCAGACTAAGGAGTCTAATAATAACTCTGATGGGTAGCAAGAAGTATCTGAAATCATTGCAATGGTTTTATTTGCTCTGCAGAGCTTTGGTAAGCCTAGGAGTGAGACTTTCTGTGTGTCCAAGAAGGGAGGCTGTAGGAGGTGCTGAGCAAACAGAAAGGAGGCTTCCACAAAATGCTACTGTATGCTCTGAGCATACAGCTGGGGATATGTTGTGCTGCTGTGATACTACTGATGGTGACCGAAAACTATGAACATTCCTTTGGGTTTGGCTCTAATCCTAAATCTGTTCTATGTGCTCTTTATATGTGAGTTTAGCAGTGCACATATTGCAGTTCATGTAGGGATTTTTGTTTACTTTGTCACAGATTTTATTGCACTGCAAGCTGGTGTTTTAATGAACTGCTTATAAGGTGGAACCGTAATTGTAAAGATGTTTTAAAAGGTGTTTTAACTATAAACAAAAGTAAATGTTGTGAGCAGCAGTAAATATGAGAAACAAGTAATCAGGCAAAGTTGGAAACTCTATCATCTTTATGCTAAAGATTTCAGCATGATTGCTTTTATTTTAAGCTACACAATGTAGAAAAGCAAACACTTTCAAGGTTAAAATGATGTCTCTGCATGATGCTCAGGAATGCCCTCTGTTTCTTAGGGTTTGAGAATAATGGAAGAAGGACATGTCTCTCCTAGTAGAGGAAAATACCTCTCAACCATACTCAGAATTGTGCATTTTTTGTTTGTTTGTTTTTTGTTACAGCATGCAGCTAGCCAAAACCCTATTCCAGGTCGCTGTGGCAAGAAAGGTTCATCCTAATCTCCGACAGATCCAATACAGGCGGTGGAGTGCAAGGAGTTTGTGACAAAGAACTTGACTGAACATGAAGAAGCAACACAGGTTCTGTCTTAACAGAAATTATAGCACGGACAAGAGGGACATTGTCTTTTCCTTCTCATTTTTCCCCACCAGCATCTGCGGTGCACTACGGTGGGTGCTAACACTGATTTAACACCTGTCTCCACCCTCAGCCGGATGAAAGGGGACTCAAGAGATGACATGTCCAAGGAATTCGCCTGTGCATTCCAGGGGCGGCTCCCACAATGGTGGGAGAGGCGGCCGAACCACAGGGCAGGGTGCCTGGGGAGGATAAGGCTGCTGATCTCAGAGCCCCAGGTGCTGCAGAAAGGCAGGTTATAGGAGCATCTTTGCCTCAAACGCTCCGTTTGCAGCTCTTTCACGTCAACATCGTGTGTGCAGTACGCTGAGGTAACACAGAGGAGCAGGATGAGTGATTGTGAACTTTGTTTAAAGTCCTTTAAAGCAGCTTTGGAAAAAAGAGGGGAAATAGTCAGGGCTCATCACATTACATCAAAGCTGAGGGAACTAGTGAAGCTAGTGAGACAGAAATTAGTGCTTTTGGTTTTCTCTACTTATTGATACAACAAAAGTTCTTTCTTTTCAAGCTGCTAATTAATCTGTATGATGCCACTCTTTTTGCTAGAAGTGAAGTTGGCAAAAAATGTTTGAAAAACAGAACAAGAGCTACACAGTCCAAAAATTGTCATCAAATGGTGTATAAGTGTGTATGGTTGCTGACACTGCAAACTCTTCCAGCTATGGTATGATAGTTTAGAGTAGGAATAGATGGAGAATATGTACTCTTTGCATTTTGAACTACACATATTGAAAGCAGAGCAGTTAGAGGCTAAATCAACATGGCAGCATGCAGGCTGTTCCCTGGAATAAGGTGTTCCTGTCCCCTGCAGCTATAATGCATCAATATAATGCTATGAGATCAATAGCTCAGGCCTGTAACTGTAGATCTAGTTAAGGCAGTATTTGTATTAAACACTTTACTGTTATTAAAGTTTACTATTGCTGCTCTAAACTCCAAGGCAAACTTCTGCAAGTCTGCTATTTATGTCAGCTGAACTCTCCATGACCTGTAGCCTAGTTAACTCCTTTTCATATTTCCCGTGTCACTGACAAAAAGCTTTCTTGTTCCATGGCATGAATAACCATTTTTTGGCACATATTTTCCCAATTAATATATTTACTTGTTACTCTAAGGAAAATCAAAAAGATTCCTCTTCTATTTGTTGTCATGGTACTATTGTGGTTTTCTTCCCTTCTGCTTATAAAATAGGAGATGGAAATCAGGGAACAGTTCAGGATTTTTGTAGTGAATAAATGGGGTATATATTTTGGTAAATAATCCTTTTGTCAAGTAAACTTGGCTGTTTCTCATCTGGTGTGACACTTGTGTTGAAGCAAAGACGTGAGATTATGACAACTGCTTTGCTCATTAGCAGTGAACATTTGTGTTTAATAAACTGAGTGAGCTGAGTCTGTTTGCTCTATGTTCCTTCTATTTACAATTGATTTTTAGTAGTCAACAAAACATGCAATAGGACACAGTCCCCTGTAAAGCTCAAGTTTATTTGGGATTCAGGTGACGTCTCCATCCATGACTTCAGATGTTCATGGGGAATTTCTGGCTTCCTTTGAGCCACTAAGTTAGCTAGGTCAACAAAACCTTGGGATTACTGTTTTCAGGAACTGGTTACACAAAGGCTTCAGCAGCTCATAACATCTCATGAGGGTGTCCCTGGTACAACAAAGGATGTGCTGACAGCATGTTAGGGTGCCATAAGTACTTGAAGGAGCATTACAGTATGGAGGTGGGAAGCTAGAGCTGGCTGTAGAAAGGAACCCCTTCAGACCAGTTCTGTGGAGGACAGCTCACAGTTCTGAAGGAACCATCACCACCACATCCACTTCAGAAGCCCAGACCTCTGACATAAATATTTCCTGGTCCTCAGCTGCCTCGACAGAGCAACTGTAATACTTGGGGTTTCATTTAGGGAGCAAGACCTATTCATCTGTTGCAGCTTTTTGGAAGACACTATACATTAGAAAGATCTACAACAGTAAATTCTGCTCATGTGTTTGGCCTTAGTAGAATCAGATGGGACCCACTTCTATGGGTCTGTACTTCTATGGGACCCCCTTGTTTGGATGGGTAAGGTTCCCAGTTTCATTCTTGAGAGGAAATATACTCCTTTCAGAGTATTGAATTCCTGACACTTTTTTGATGATACCCTTCTTAGCTCTGGAGGAACATTTCCTTTACAAGGAAAAATGGTGGTTCCCTTTCTTTGGGCCAAGAGAAGAGAAAATGATGTGTAAATAGCTTAACAAGCATTATGCCTCCAAGGCAGAGCTGTGGTCCATGACACAGCTCTTCACTTGCTTTCCTCTTGTCCACTTGTGTGGAGGGTTTATTCTGGCAGGGAGCAGGTGATACAGACCATTGTGCCATCATCAGCCCCTTCATCTCTGTCGCCTTGTCAGACGTTGCGAGAGAGAAGCGGACCCAGCCACAGGTTTGATCTATGCATTTGCCTCTGAGCTCTGAGGCACACAGTGCAGTAATAAACCTCTCACACAGCTGGAGAAAACTGTCATGCCACAGCAACAAAAGTCAGGAAGGCTACTGGTTCCAGCAGGAGTTTTTCAATGAAACTGAGCAGTGCAGTCATTGGAGTTGGCTTGCAGTGTGGCTTCTCTCCAACCAGAACAACACACCCCGCCCAGGGGACTTGGGCGTCAGAGACATCGAGGGATGGGTTGGTTTTCAGGGGAAGATTCTTCGCTTGGTTGCCCTTACCCAAAAGCATGTTAGTAATAGAAATGGTTAGAAATTGATATGAATTGTTTTGGGTGTTTTGTCACTGTTCAGCCAAGAAATAGAAAATATGGGTTAATCAGAGAAAGTACATAGACATATATGTTTATGTTTAAACCTAATTCCTGTTTTGGACTGATTGCACTGCAAAAGTCACTGATCTAAACCAGAATATCAACTTTTTAGTAAACCAAATCATATAACTGTTTGTTCTCTATTTTCCTTCTTTCTTTCTGTTAACAATCTGGTTAAAATATGTTAATAACCTTAATGTACCTATACCAAAACTAGGGAAATACATATATTTAAGCCATCCAGAGTTTATGCTTCAGGAGAAATATTTCACTTTCCTGTGAGTTTATACAGCCAGAGACAGTACCTGTCTCTTAACTGTTTAGATATGAAATTCACATTAATTCAATTAAACTTTAGACCAGATCTTGTGTTATGTATAATTCAGAATACTTTCACTAAAGCTATAATGGTTTATGCCAGTGCAGTATCTAATGCATTGCATAGTGGTCTTTGAGATAAATCCATCAGTGCTAAACTTTTGTTAAGATTACATGTCAGGTCCAAGGTGGGCAGAAGAGCATTGCATTGATTAATACTTTGCAATATGTTGTAGACCTTGTTCCAGAGGGTCCTTGGCCTGATGGCTCTGCTCCCATCTGCCATATATGAATCACTGCCCCAAGGTGGAAGTGCCTGTGGGAGTCAAGAGCTGTGTATGGTGCAATGGAGAATAGACTGTCCTTGTTAGACACATCCATAAATCCCTTCTCTGTGCCATAGCACCTGAACGTGTTTAATATATTTATCCTTGAAAACATCCCAGAAGGTAGAAGAGTATTATCTTTACTTTATGGGGGAAGAACAGAGTAGTTATATCACAGAAACATTCATGAAATCTAGTATGGAGAGCAATTAAATTGCTGTCTCCTGGGCATTGTCAAGAACCAGGTACCCTCTCCTAACTCTCCTAACATCCTTAATGGGTCACATGGCTTTTAGGAGCAAAACTGGAGCAACTTCATATGATCCATCTGTTTTTTACTGGAAGAAAGAGCTTCATAAATAGCATATATTTACTAAATTTACCTGTGGCTTTTTTGCAGGTGGGAGAAATATTTGTTTAAACAAGATTCAGATTATTGGCAGAGCCAATGAATATGTGCTTTTCCACCAATTCACGAAAAGGTATTGCATTTGAAAACTGTAGATTTTTCTCCCTGGTTGCTGAATTATCTGACACAAGAGAATTCATTTGCACCATTCACGTTTCTAACAACCTATGTTAAAGCAGGTGCAAACCTTATTTTTTTGTGGAAAATCTGCCTGGAAGGAAAAAAACGAAACAGTGTTGGCATTTCCAGCAGCTTTCTTATTGCTGCCTGGCAGAGGACAAGCAGAGCAGCTTTCCATTCACTGCGAGTTTGCTGAACTGCCCCTCCAAGAGTATAGGATCTATGCTTTGGCTTTTCCTCTCTCGGGTCATGTTTGGAGTAATAGGGCCCATCACCAACTCCTCCTACTTAGTCACTGGCAGCCTGCTCTCCTGGAGTATTTCTGCAATTGGTCTTTAGAGCAGAACCTTGGTCTGAGGCTCTTTTATTGTAACGTGCTTCCTACTTTACAACTACACCAGTATGGGAAAAGGGAGGGAGATGCAGAGAGAGAAAAGGCTTTGTGCAACTCAGGCAAATTCTGTCAAAGAAATAGAGAATACACGGGCACATTAACTGGGGATTAACATGGAAGTTATAATGATACAGCAAGAATATAACTTGACATTAACTATATATTCCATTTATCTCTTCCATGGTAATTGCCTACTTGTCTATTTTAAAAGAATTTCAATGGGAAACAAGTCATGGCTATATTGTGGAAATCAGGCAAGCTTGTCTCCCCTGGAAACTGCAGTGGCAAATATATAGATACCACATGCTCCTTCAAGAAGACTTTCCTTGTAAACACATGAGTTCTGCCCCACAGAGAAAGAAGAACATTGTCTACCTCTCCTGATCTGAATGGGCTAATTGAGTCACAGCAATGATTTCAGCTGCTAGAAAAGCTGAAATAATAGCAATCATGTTATTATTCTCTACAAAAAGACACATTTTCCCCAGAAAAAATGGGATATATTGCCAAGGAATATATATTGCTTGGGATATATTGCCGAGGAAGTGATTCTGATTCCTACTGTCCCTCACACAAACATATACAGGTATATTTTTAAGAGTCATGCTACAGCCTAGTTTGCTGTCCTTGGTGTCAGCGTCAAAATTAGAACATAATTTACTGGAAGAAATCCAGTTCAAAGGTTGAGATTGAGAGGCTCCTTTAAAAGCAGTATTTTTTCCATTACACGTACTTTAAGATCTACATTAGGTGCTCCTACAGCTTCGCGTAGAAGAAACCAGAAAGGGCTAATTTATAGTGTAGAGATGTTGCTTTTTTATCTGCTTTGTGATGGTACAAGTTATACCCACTCCCACTCGGTGCTTTTCCATGCGGGGAAGCTCATGCACAGTAATGGACACACTCCACGGACAAGGCTCCAAGGTGGTCCTTAGTGACTTCTGCTTTGAAAGCAGAGCAAGGTACAGGTGGTACTAATCAAAAGGATGATCTGACAACATAATCTTTTCCAGGTCTGTCATTGTCTGTTTGCTTCTTTTTCAATCCTGCTGGCCTCCACAACATTTCATAGTGATTTCCACTTGCGCATTAAAAAGTATTTCTATAAGTTTGCTTTAAATCTGCCATCTGATCATTACTCAGGGTGTTAGAAAAAAAATAAAATTGAATAATCATTTCCTGTTTGCCTTCTCTGTACCATCCATGATTTTATACATCATAATTAAACTGTCTGAGAATTCAGATTTGACTACTTATTCACCTTTTCTTCTTAACATTTCCCATCACAGATGCCCATCTAACTTCATTCTTTGAACTTTCTCCAATAAAGCCCATCAATCAGCTCACTCCCTCCTTCTTTGAAGCATAACTTGCTGTCCCCTCACCAAGTCCTTGCATGCCAATTCCCAACAAAGTCAGTCCTAGGCATGTACCAGCTTCTAGAAATAACCCCTCATTGCCCAGCTTGCTCCCAGAACTTCTAAGGAGCCTCTTCAAAAACATCTGATCTCCCCTTGAGACCAGGGTCTCCCCTTCCTACTTGATTTTTGCACTGCAGAGAGAAGAATAACTTCAATCCTACACCACCCTTGTCATCCTGGCTCTTGGCATCCTGACAGTGCAGCTGCCCTCCCTAGCCTGGGCTCTGGTCAGAGGTAGGTGTTCAGCTCTGAGGTCACCCTGAGGACCCCAGCCTGAGCTGAATCCTTTGGTTCTGCTCGCTTTTCGATTCCACAGCGCTACAAGGCAAATGTTGTGTCTCAAACAGGTACTATAATGGGAAAAAAATTACTGTGGGCAAGAGAGGTGGAGAGAGAAAAAAGTTGTGTGGCACATTCCTAGAGTTTCTGTCAGCCCCTAGGAGACATTCATTACTCCCCTCTTCTGCTCCTGTTAGAAAGGCCCATTCCTACTCTTTGCTGTGTCATATATCTGTTTCATCATCTCTTCTTCAATGTAGAAATGTGCTGACCTATTTACCCTCCTTCATTTCTCTGTGATTCTTAGTATATTTCTTAATGTTATCATAGCCTATTCCAAAGAGGTAACTAAAATTACCAGTAGTACTCAAGATGCAAACTCACCATGCAGGTATATAATGTTACAAAGGTGCTCTGTTTTATTTTCACTTCCTTCCCTAATAATTCCCCATGCAATATTTGCCACTTCACTGCCATGGAGCTGACTTTTCAGAGCACTATCCATAATGACTCCCAAATCTCTTGCTAGACTGGTAATAGCTAATTTCCCTAGCTAATAGCTAATTTAGAGTTCATTTCTGTGTATATAGTCATATAGATAGTTGTTTTTTCTCCTTCATGCACCTTACTTGCATTTATTGACGTTTCATTTGTGATTCCCATTGAATTTAATTTGTGATTTTATTGCCTTATCACTCAGTATTGTGAGATCCTTCTGTAGCTGTTTGCAGCCAATTGCACATTTCACTATCCCAAATAATTATTTGTTTTCTGCAGACTTCCTTGCCTTGTTTTTAACCTTTGCATACAGATTACCTATGACAATTTCAAAGTGCACAAATACCAGTACAGATCTTGCGGAACCGCCCTGGTAACATTCAACTATCACGAAACATCACATTTTATCCTTGCTCTTATTTTTCCTATTTTCCTACAAGCTATTTATGCATGCCAGCACAAATGGACTTTCTTCATCAGTTTATTTAAGTGCTTGCTGAGGGACTCCCCCAAGAGACACCTCCCACCTCTCTTATTTCTTTCCAGCTGTGCTTGAGCTATAGGTGCTGAGCCTGTACGTTGTGGCCCGTGGGCCAAGTCCCTGGGACTCCTTAACCTCTGGAGATATGTGATGGTTGAAGAAGACCGTGAGCTGTCATGGGGAAGACTGTCTGGAGTCTCAGCATCACGCTGATGTTGCGGGGTCACAGTGCCACCATACAATGCTACAAAGGGACCAAGAGGCCCACAGGGATTAGAACCTGGTGTGTCTCCATCCCCAAGCACTCATCCCCACTGTGAAGAACTGAGTGGCTTTTAGAGCAGGACAGCAGCTAAGATTTTAATTTTAGTTTGGATGTGGCTGGTGTATTGGAGAGTGCTGCTGTTAGAGCAAGTATAAATAATTCTAAGTCTTAATTTATAGCTTGCAAGGATCCACTAAGCTATCCACTAATCCTGAAAACTTTTTTCGTATACAACAACCTGATAGAAATAAGCTGTAAGATTGAGGGGGAAAATAATTTCTTAGGCCTCTTTCTTGCATTCAGGTACAAGTGAAAATGTGACTCTATTTTAGAGCATATGAAAACTTTTGCAACTATGCTATCAGCATATTTTCCTTGTGCAAATGCCATATTTTTTTCCTTCAATTGATGAATTAACAGCCCAGCTCAGTCTTTTCTGAATTATTTGTACCATCCATATGAGACTCAACTGTACAGAAGTCAACACAGTTTAGAAGGAAGATGAATTATTGCATGTGTTGAGAGCAATTGCAAGGCAGTGTGAATTACACATTCTATCTGCTTTGGACCTCTTTGCTAATCTGCATCATACTGCAGAAACAGCAAGTTTTAAGTTCTTGTAGGATTAGTCTATTACTTGAATAGATTATTTTTAAGGCCAGTTAGGTAGTCACTCTCAGGAGAACTGATTAGGTATTGTCCCTTTTCTCAAGAGAAACAGTACTTAATCCAGTATTTGGCACATTAAACAAAGTTCAGCCCAAATATAGTCCCACACCCTGTCTCAGCTTGTCAGCCATGTAAGGATTCATAAGTATGAACATGTTTAAATGTTCAAGTGAAACAGGACAATAAAGGACTTTTGCCCAACCTTCTAAGCCATATAAACCCAATTATGGGACTTCTGAATAGAAAGAAAACAATGGTTATATTTCCCTTAACTTGACCTTTTAAGCTGCCAACGTTTTTCTATGTAAAACATCTTTATATGGTGGAGCTACTCTCACTGTGCTTTTCTGACATGTGAAATGTTTTTTGTGAGGTCCTCGATGAAAGTCTGGAACAAGTGAACATCTACAGCACAATCTGTGTGCAACAACAAATGTCTTCACAAAAATGTCCAACAATGATCTTAGATTAGGGTGGAATTCCCACACCATTTAGATTAATCACAATTGCTGACATGCAATGCAAGGTAACATCCCTTTTAGATAAAATGTGACTCTGGCTTTGTAACCTTTCCTCTAAATGCACTGGTACAGCTCAGAAACAGCCCTTCCTCTAAATGGCATAGTTTTCCATAGCTCTTTTCCCTCTGGGATCAGCGAAGTCAAAAGCAGTTGGAAATGTACTGAAAATGCTATTAGTTTATTTTTTTAAGGGGGAGAGCAGTCAGTGATGCCATGATGTAAGTCCATTAGCTTTTTTTTTCACCATGCACCTCCAGAGACACATGTCCAAATCATATTCTACACAGCCACTCTGAAGTTTGTTGTGAAAGCAGCATAAGCACAGAGCATGAATAAGTCTCAGTAGGGAAAAAAAAATGCCTTGGCTATTTGTGCACCAGGCCCAGCTGTCTATCCAGCTAGGGCAATGAGAAACCTTCTGTTAATACAGGAACAAGGAACTCAGGCCTCAGCATAATTCCTGCTGGAAAAGTGAATTAAATAATATCTAGTATTAGTAAAAGAGAAACATGTGTCTCTCATAATACATTTCCACCATTTATAAGCCTCTCCCACCAGGCAACTGATTGGAGAGAGGAGCTCATCTGGAGTTTCTGTGGCTGCCTGAAGCAGCTACTGGTTTCTGAGAAATGTTGGTCTTGAAGAAACCTCGTATAAGAGCAAGGCAGGTGATTTTCATGGACTTTGATTTGTCTGCACCTGTGTTTTGCGGTCTCTATCTAACCAGCTCAGAATCAAGCAAATCTGAGGCTGAACTACTGAAAAATTGAACCTAACTCCCTTGAGTTCAATGCCCTACCTTAGAGGCTGGTTTCCATTGCTTCAGGGAGAACTTTATGGTCTTGGGGTTTGACTCCACGCAACAATTTCTTTCCATACAGGTTTCTTGCTAGAGTCCTGTGCCTGATGTAACTTACTCCCCTACTCACACCCTTCTGCAGCTGATGAACACTGAGATGTGCTCTAAACAGCTGCGCCCATCTGTGCATGCAGCAGCAGTGGCTGTGGGGGCAATTAGCACCTGCAATTACACTGAGTTTTGTGCAATGGGAACATACAGAGAACAAGAGCATGGACCTTGCCTGTCATTGGCACGCAGCTTGTGAAAAAAGCAAGAGGAGGACAAACAGGGCTCCTGCCTCAGGAAGGTAGGCTACTCTGCATCTCAGCTTGTGCATCAGCCACAACAGGCTTTTTTCTTCCAGCAGTTTCTATTCTCTTTTGTCACTTTGTTGCTTTTGCTGAGGCCTGAAATTTTTAAAATAGGAGAAGAAACAAAATAGACTTTTGCTGAGAATGCCCTTGGAAATAGTAGTCAGAAAAAAATGACCTTTGATAATATGTTCCAGCTGTTCAGCATTTGACTAAGTTAAAATTTGGTCTGGGCCCCAGAGACTTTTTTTCTCTTTTTAGTCTCACAGATAGCACCAAGAACTCCGCTGGAACTATTTGTGTGAACTAAAGCAATAGGGAGCTGTCTCAAACTCAGTCTAGGTTGTATTTTAACATGCTGCTCCCTCTGTATATATGTGTTTGTACAGTATACCTTTCAACTTGAGTAACTGTGGTTGCTATAGATTAACATAAACTCACATCTTGGTGCAAGAGGCTTCATGCTTCCAGTCCCTTGCAATGCTTTTGCCTGCAGCTTTCTGCCACACCAATTCCTCCTTTTTTCCCACATTTTATTAGAAAACTATTTTTCCCCCTTTGCTTATAACTTTTAATTTCTGTGTATTATTTAATGCTGCAGCTGTTGAACTTTGCTGGATATTACAAATCATACAGCATAAAAACTTTCTGTTAAGTTTGGACTAACAATTTGTTTTCATCCTCAGGAATACTTGTTTCCTTCTTTCCCATGAATGAGTAAAAGCTTTTTTTGCTCCTTTCATGTAAAAGGAAACATTCTCCTGTGGATACAACCTGGGAAATTAGGGGTACTTGAATTTCTTTGTCTTGCTCTGACCTTGGGTGAGTTATCTGGACATTGTGTGCTTTTCCTATCCCAGTGATCAAAAATGGATATAAAACCCACACATATTCAACTTTTCTTGTGATTGAGATATATGGATGGAAAGTATTAGATAAGTGCTTTGGGTATCCACTAATTTTCTTTTAAAGTCTGGTTTATTACATGAAGAAACAATCTCATTTTAAAAAGTTTTAAGAAGATATTTTAAAAAAGAGAGGACAGAAAGTGAAGGCCACCCAAGTCAATAGGGAGGTGCACCCTGATTTCAGCAGGTTTGATGTAGGTGCCAAGTGTATTTAACAGATACTGCTGTAGGTCAAACATTCTGTATCACAACATACACAGTCCACATCATTGTAGGACTTACATGATTTCAAACAAAGGGCCTGCCTGTGACTTTTTCCTGCATGAATCTTCACTGATCCCATGGAGGAAGGGAAGCATCTATGTGCATCTTTTTCAGGATCAGGGCTTTTCTTCCAACACACTGATTGGAGGAATGCCTTTATGCAACCTGAGTGTTTAAATATCTAAAAAAGTGAAAACATTGTAATTTAGAGGCCCATTGTTTTAATTAGTAAAGTGCTGAGAAGCACACTCTGTCCCCCTTTAGCTGTGCTATTCCTTGGCTCTTTGTTCAATTCTCTGGATGTACAGTCTATGAACACTATAAGCATGTGAGTCCTTATCCTTACTTTAAAAGCTTGTTTGTGGTTCATTATGAGCTATTAGGGAGAGCGCATCAAGCAATCGTTTTGGCAGGGATACAGGAATTTCTTCATATTCTGGCAGGAACAATTCTCTCCTACTGAACAGGAATACAAGGTTTTGTGGTTGGATTTGTTGCTCCCTCCCTTCTCCTAGCATGCTTACGTTAGGAGAGTACATCTTTGAAGGAGAATATGACAAGCAGTCAGTCTCAAAGGGTCAACTGTAGCTTTAATGTGCAAGGTATTTTTTCCTTATCCCACATTTCCAAAAATAGCAGCACAAAAATCACTTCAGCACATCCAGAAATACAAGAACTGGAGAGAGGTGTAGGTATTAGGATTCAGTTTTGAAGTAAAGGTGTTGTCAGCAACCTCCAGGCTTGGGAGAAGGTCTGGCTGAAAAACATTAGGAGTGCAGTGCTAGGAAGCTTGTATGTGGAATTTCTAAGTTAGAAATTTGCAGGCAGAACCTAACACATTAAGGCTCTTAGACTGACAGCCGGTGGAGATGAGCAGAGACCACCGCGAGCACTAAGCTGTGCAAAATCAGTCGTCCCAGTTCCAACATGCTCCTTCACCTTTTGCAAATTGAACAAGTTCCAGAAGAGATGGAGTTTTGTCAGAAAACTACCATAAAATCTTATGAGCTTTAGCTCTGGTAACTTCTACATTTTGTGGCTTATATACCCAACTCTGAGTATAAATGCTTCCAGATCTCTCTGTATTCCCCCAAATTATTTGCTTTCTTTGTTATCCTACCCATATTCCAGGCAGATGATGAGGTTTCCCTATCTGAAGGTGGTATTATGTGTAAGACTAGCCTGACAAAGAAGAAAACACCATGCTCCCTTCCTAATCATAAAATCATAATGATAAAATTACCCAGCAGAAAATAGTAAAAATGTATTAAGTAGCCGTGCTATAAATTCTTGACAGTGAATTTCCTGAGGCAGAGACACTATCAGTGCTATATGTGTGTCTGGCGACCAGCCCAGGAGAGAGCTGATTCTCTGCTGGGATACTCTGGCAAAGTGATAACTTCTTGGAAGGCACCAGACCATAACACTCCTGCTCCTCGAAAGTGTTCGTCTCAATCCTGCTGGCTGCAGAGGAGACCAAGGCTGAGGGGGATGATATTTGAGGCGCCTGTTGCAGCTCCGGAGATGAGACTGCGGACACGCTGATACAACTGGCAGCTGGAGCAGAGCGAGAAGTCCTTAGGGCAGCCCAGAACTGGGGACAGGCTAATGCCACCTGACTGCTCACCGACCCTCTCTGACAGCCAAGGGGAAAAGGGGGCTGGGGCCGGGGTCTCCGCTGCTGCCCCGTGATGTGCTGCGATTGTGGAGTTCACACCTCGTGCTGGAGGAGTTGAGCTGTCTGGTGGTGTCAAAACTCAGACTGGTTTCTGAGCACCGCTCCCCTGCCCAGGGAGCAGCTCTGCCAGCAGTTGAAAACTGTCTTGGCTAGGGCCCCCCACCTACTGCAGCTCAGACAACCACATAATAATGTAATAAATGCAGGCAATTCTGAACAACTTTTTGAAATCCCCAGACCTTGACTGAAACTCACTTAAGACAGTTCCCATTAACTTCAGCCAGATTTGAAGCAGGTACTCACAACATTATTTTTAAACCTATAAGAAAATAATTTCAGCCCTAATGTTGTTACAGACACAACAGAGAAAGGCACTAATGCCTTCAAAACTCCCAGGTAATTTACAGAAGCTGCAGCCAAGGCAAGGAGCCAAGCACTGAGAGACAAATCTGATAACTTGATGCAATACAGGTTTGTATCTGTTAATCCAGCACTCATGAACTTCTGCACTTTGTAAAGGATGACTTCCATGCGAAACCCATCTGCTGCGCTCCCTCATCTCTTTGCTCTGGAAAATATTGCAGAAGCTACATACAGGCTACGACCTCCACGTGCAGGTGATTTCTGTGACCAGTTCGAACTCTGGCTTTGTCCTGTGGCTACGTCTAAAACACAGAATTAGTTTAAATAGGTCTAACCTCCTCTTTGCACAGTTTCTGGTCATTTTGAGCCACTCCATTCTGTGGTTGAAAAGAGCCTTGCCCCTGTCCTGGGGCAACTTGGCAGCTGGGAAAAGGAGTTTCGAAGGAGGGCAGCAGCCATTCAGGGTCAGGCACCCGCAGATTATTTTGGCATGGCAAATATTTTGTTCAAATTAAAAAAATCCAAACAACCCAAACATCAGGCAACTTGCCAACAGTCTAAAAGGAGACTTGAATCTGCCTGAATAGGCATGTTTAGATGAAGTCCTGTATTTCCTGAATCACACTGTAATTACAGACCCTGTTATCAGAGTAACTCACTACCAGGTGAGAAATCCGTTGTAAAATAACTGCACCTAAGACCACATACTTATGTAAGGCAAGGCAGTAGAGGAAAATGCTTCACCCTTCTGTGTCAGAGGGCCAAACTGCTCTGTACCGAGGAAAAAATGCAGAATAAGCCCAAGGGAGCCAGATATTCACATATGCAAACCTAACCTGAGTAAGTACAAAGCAGGGCTTAGGACCATTTTCTGACTGGAAACAATTATGCACAGAAAACAAGCATAAATGCTTTAAATAGATGTGTGGATTTAGCAGGATAGAGCCAGAAATCAGATAGTAGGGGAGGGAGGTGGTCTGCAGGTAAATAGGAGGTAAAGGAGATTATTAATCAGGAGATTAATTATCTCCCAAATGACACTTATCCTTGCTTACAGTAAACAGGCAGTGCTTAGTATTCAGGACAATTTTCAAGAGGACCTACACTTTCATCCTAGTGGTGGCAGGCACCAGAACCTCCCAAACTGTTTCATGTTTTCTTTTAAATTCATAATTTTGCCTTCCCTTGAACAGAGACAAATGTAAACAGCAGGTAGAAACTGCTGTCTCTCCAGAACAGTAATGTTCTCAAGGAACAGCTTCAGAACATACATAGTGCCTGTGTTACTGGAAGAATTCAAGGAAGAAATCTGCAGTTTTCCCCAGAAAAATTCTAGGCATAGAATTAACAACATTTCTTTACATTATTTCTTAGGTCCAGAGAAATGGGGAAAGCCTCACAGGTATCCACAAGTCTTTCATTTAGCAACACTTGAAAGACAAAATCAGAAAGTCCAATCTGAAACAAGGTATTAGAGTCTGATATTCAGACTCCTTCCCCAAATACATGACAAAATTTGCTAGCAGCATCTAGTTTTGGTATTTATTTTTCTGCCCAGGCATGTGGCTGGTCTGTGGGCTCACCTGCTGAGGAGGCACACTAAACAGTGATGCTCATCAACTACATACATAACCAATGACCTCTGTGGGGCAACTCTGTTCCCAGGAGAGCCTGCAGCTGATGGCTACAAACACACTGTTTCACTGCCGTGTTGTTCAGCTTCGTTCTGCTCTTGCTGTTCACACCTCTCAGT
>QWTY01006382.1:0-10321 GCA_008033365.1 Pseudorectes ferrugineus
TTTTTTTTTTTTTTTTTACAGGTTTGTTTTTCTAATAAAACTGCTTGAGTTATAGTTGAGTCTCAATTTCATGCTGTCTCTTGGATGATACTTATTCTAGCACAGACTAGTCTCACTTAATATTTTTCTAAAATGCACTTGTACTGGTGGTCTCAGAAGAAGAATGCTCCTGAAACTGGGACAAGGATTCTTCAAACTGGGCACTCCAAACGATTCACAGTTGGAGAAGACATTCAAAACATCTGTCGGTGCTTTGGTTGGTTGAGGAAGAGATTTCTAAAATGTTGGGTACATAAAAACTGGGAACTTAATGTTCTTCTCTCCTAGTATGAGCAATTAAAACTAGTGTGGGAAAGAACAATATTATATTTATTGCAAAATATCCTTGACAGGGCCTAATTTCTTCTAAGTACCTGATTGCCAACTCTGGTAAGTGCTAATGTGTTCGTTGATCATCCAAAAAAAGTGCATATAGAAATTCAGAATTAAAAATACATTAAAATTATGAGCTATAAATTCAGCTGATCAGGTTCTTTGAAGTACAAGGCAAATAAGCATGTACTGGTTGGAAATTCTAAAGACTGAAAGCTGTCTTTCTGAGAATCCCCCTGCTTTGATTGTTCAAACTTTGATACAATATGATTTTTTAAACGTCCACTGTAAATTCTTGTGCCTTTTTTTGTTTATTTTATTACGTGCCTCTGTTAGAAAAGTTTTGGTTTCAGGGTACCTGTGATGCTTTTTAAATTTTTTTTGCACAGTGATGCCAAATATTTCTATAATGTCCTTCATTCAGCCTAAAATAGTAACATGGAAGTAATAACAAAAAATATTTTGCCAGCTTTATGTATTACTTAGGATAGATTTTAACATTAGCTCTCTTGTCAAGCATAGCAGTCACTGCTATTTATTAATATTCTCACCAGTAGATACTGTTGTCTGGTATTAGAATGGTTCTTAAATATTTGGCAAATAAGATGGCATTGAGCAACTTGCATTGGAATAGTGTTTAAAAACAAAATAAAAACCATATAGACTTGCATCAGACCATGAAAGGAGCTGAATTGTACTTAAAAATAGTGTGGCTGATGCAATAGTCAGGCTAACGTTGAAGCCTAAATGTTACACCCATAACACTGACTCCAGTCCTGCCAGTGGCTTCATAAATGAATAAAGTTAATGCTTCAAGAGCATTGAATTCAGTGGAGTTCAATCCAATCAGTGGTTCTGCTACAGGGTTAGTGTAGGATGTAGGAACCAGCCTTGAAAGATTTTACTTTCAAGTATGTTCACCCCCCTGGGTATTTTTGTTTAATATTTGAGAAACAAACAAAAAGTTCCATGAGTACCGGAGTTAAAAAAAAAAAAAGTGTGTGTGTGACTTTCGGGGGTTTCTATCAAAAGTCTCGTTGACTGTGGCACTGCAGTTACCCTTTTTCTATTGCCATGCTGCTCTTCCCTTTGCCCCCAGTATTTCAGTTCTTCTCCTATCTCTTTCCTGTGTTCCCCATTGTAGTTTCCCTTTTGTTTTGTGTATTTTGGCTGGCTGACTGTCTGAAAAGAAACCCTTTGGGGGTTGCTGCTCTCTCCACTTGGGGTGTACTGCCTGGAGAGCTGGTGGTTGTCCATCAGAAGGAGTAATGTTGGGAATGCTTCTTGCTGTTCCTTGCCTTGTACTTGTGGAGGCAAAAATAGGGCCATGCTCATCTACTCCATAGGTCCATTCTTCTGTTCTTTGAGGTGAGACACTGGATTTAAAATAAACAGTGGCTTCAAAAGTGGTTTTGTGGGGAATGTGCAGGAGAAATACTTGTTTTCTTACATTATTTTGGGTTCGTTTTGTTTTTGAAGACCCAGTCAGAATTGTGATTGAGCTATATGTACTGGGCAGTAATCTTGTTGAGTATGAGAGGTTTATCATTGCAAACTATTTAAATACAATAACTAGAAATTTGCAAGTCCATGGAGTTACAGACTGTGTGTGTAAACGAAATAAATTTCTATTGTCATTTTCTGAACAAAATTAATGATTCTAATCAAACATGGAGATGAGTTAATTGTTACACTAGCTATGAGCCCTCTTTTCCTGTAACTTGCAGGTTTTTGTGTTTAATGCTAGCTCCAATCCTGAAACAGATTGTTAAGCTTGTTTGAATTTGGCTTCCTCATAGTAACTCTGGTTCCTCCCTTTGAATTGTGTACTTTGCCTGGGCCACGGGGAGATGGATTACAGATGTCCTTGTCCATAGTATCATGTTTTTACATCAGACTAACTTTGGATTCACTACATATTCATGCTGCAAAGGAATGAGTAGTGGTAGTTTGAATCTGCCTTATGATAATTGGAAAACAGAGTAGTCAGATGATACTGGCTTTTCTGATTGCAAGCTGCTGCACAGGCATAATTTTTTTACAGTATTATTTAGGAGGCTGCTCAGAATAACCATTTGCTCTGGTGTAAGTCATGAAGAAAAGGAAAGGAAGATGTGTTAATGCATGCTGGGGAATGGGGTGGGAAAAAAAGATGGATTGGTAGTGTGTAAGAAGAATGTTAAGGTTTACATTTTGTCTCTTAAGTTTTCTTTTAAAGTACTTAAGTTTTGTCAATAATGTCTTTTACCACTGTTACTAAGTTGCAGTTAGATTCACAGAACTGTGAAATGGTTTGTGTTGCAAGGGACCTTAAGGATAATCTAGTTCCAATACCAGTCATATATTTGCATACATCTTTTAGTCTGTACTCAGTATTGTTTTGCTGCAGTTAAAGAACTCTAAATATAGTGGAGTTCAAAAATCTGTGCTATCCAGTTAATGATTCATTTCCTTAAAGGCCAAGGTTATCATGGTGAAATTATTGGCTCTTTGAGAACAGTCCGCCACATGCTCCTAACAGGTGATCAAGTGATTCCACTGGAGTTTTGGAATTATACCCTTCCCCATGTTCTCCAATACCCCAGTGCTCTCTGCCCCAGCTTTGGAGATGGAAAGCATCTTCCAAGTAACTTTTTAAATGCAGAATATGTTTTATTGCACATTATTGTAATTAACTGTAGTAAGTATGAAAGCAAATTATTACTTGATTGTGGTTGTGAGCGACTTGGTATTTTAGTGCTTTTTGGTTTTTCTGTGGTACCCCTTTTTTCTGTCTATGTATCTTACATGTACAAGAGAGAAAATAATGAAAGTATTGAGTCATGATATCATGATACATTGCTGGAAAAGCAGACCTTTAGCATGGGTTGAATATGCCGTATTTCTGAAACCTGCATTCAGTTCATCTGGGGAAAAAAATTTAATGCTGTATTGCAGTGTGACAGACATTGTGAGCTCGCCCAAATACTTCCTATAGCTTCTCTTCAACAAAGTTGTGCAGTTGCCTATGCAAGTACTGTTAGAATGCATAGTTTTGGGTAGCATATATGATTCTTTGTCAGGCAGGATGCTGATATATATATATATATATATATACACATGCTTTATTTTTAAAAATAGGATGGAAGAAATTAACTGGTAAATAGAAATTCTCTGACTTGGAAAAAGGCCATTCAAAGATGGGCCAGCTAGACTGTTACAGTAAGTTGCATCTTGAAGTATGAAGTAGGCAATTGTGTTCCTGTGGGACTGAAGTCTACAATAAAAACAGTTAAGATATAAAAGAATAGAAATTCCTTGATGTTCACATGTAAAATGCGGGAAGTAATAATATGTTTGGCCATCAAAAAAAAGGAGGAGGAAAAAAGTAGTTATGCAATATTGAACTCTGGTCTAGTTTGCAAAATGCTTATGGGGATTTCAGTTATGCAGATCCTAAACGATGAATTAAGAATGATTTGAAACTTGGGGAAATAGCTGTTTGGAAGAGTAACTACACTTAAGAAATACAGACTCATTCTCAGTTGCATTTTGTAGAATGTAATGCTTAACTGCATCCTCTAGAGAAGGGCTTTTGAACACATGCCAACAGTTAGGGACTTTCCCTTTTTTAGGGATCTCTGCAGTTTTCTTTATGTTGGCTGTGTCAAGCTTTCTCACATGCGCTATGCTTTTCTGTTGGTACATTTTGGTAAACTAGAAGATGGACTTAATTTAAGAATATGTAGAGGTAACAGCAGCATGGAATGCTTGTGAGGTATTTTTAGGTGGCTAAAAAGCTATTGAGTAGAAAATACTATACTTTGCATATAATATACAGCTAAGACCTGATAACTTTAAATGCAGATTGATTTTCAGTCCTGCTGCAAACCTATCTTAGAATCTTGCCTTAAAAAGAAAATGGAAGGAAAGGAAACATGTTGGACTTACATAGAAGAATTGTTCTTAGGATCTGCCTAATGTTAGGATTGGGCAGAAGCATTTTATTAAATGTAACAACTCTTCTGAGGAAACACTGACCTTTACATTTATTTCATACAGAAATCAGAGGTCAGGCAAGTAATTTCATGCCAAAAGAGTCATGGCAAGAATATATCTGTTGTATGTTGTCAGACTTGCTTCAAAATAAACTGTGCATGTTGTAGATATTAATCATATACAGAAATGTTCAGTATTGATGCAAAAGGTGGTGTTTTTTTGAAGAGGGTTCATAAGTCTTTTCCAACACTAATGATTCTGTGATAGCGTCTTGCTTGTTTGCCTGCGTGCGTGGGAAGCTCTTTTTTATCTGCCCTGGATTGTGGTTATTTTTATCAATGAAATCTTGACTCAAATGAAGGAAAGAGGGTCCTGTGAGATTCAGTGTATGGTTAAACACTCTCCAGCCCAGATCAGTCAGTGGGGTAAGTTGCTATTTTGGTACAGTTGTCTGATGTCTGTCTTTTTCCCTGTTCTGAATAATTTTTGTGAAAACAGTATGCCTAGCCTGGAAATAGATCTCTGTGTTTTTGTATGTATTCTTTTATGTATGACTTGATACTGTTTTTTTTCTTGCACACAACCTAAACCAAATGCTAATATTTCAACAGATACAGAATGACAGTCAAACACTGCACACTGGTATGCCTGTGAAGAGGCACTGCCAAAGTTAATTGTGTCTAGTGCAAAAGCTTGGAGTTCTGGCTGATCAAAGCAGGTAGGTGTGAAGGTGCTTGCATGGAGAGAAGATAAGGGGACAACTCAATGCAAATAGTTTTACATAAGCAGAACAAAATGATGCATTTGAAATGGCCTTTACCTCAGCTGACTGAAATATTTTTATAATAAAACTTGCGATGGTCTTATTCCAAGCGGTTTTGGAAAAAACTACACAATTTTAATTTAATAGTGAAATGTGGGTGAACTGAGGCACTAGTCCAATAAGGAAAGTTAAGTCAGCAAATCTTCAGAAAACATTTAATTAGCTAATTAAAGACAGCATATTTCATATGGTGGTAACAGTACAAGACATTTCAGAATGCTTTTTTCATGTACTGTTAGCACATACTAGGTAAAAATAAAAAAAAAATGTAATTCTGATCTAAAACATCACTGACTGCACATGAGACTTTTTAAACTTGTATGTTGAACCTAAGAGACTGTATTACAGAGGTATCATGGTGTGCTTGCACATCATTTGCAAGTCATGACTGAATCAGTTCGTCTCCACTGTCAGCTGCTCATGTTAGACAAAAATAAGCCCCCATTGCATCACAGACTTAATAATGCTGAAGAACTAACACAGCTTACAGTAGCATTTGACAATCACTTTGTGTCTGAGCAGTAACAGTTACTAGAAAACTCAGTCCAGTTTTGGCTTTAGAGTTCTTATTGCTTCTGAAAATGAAGAAGGGGTCAAGCCTGTTGCTCTGAGTGCATGCTAAATTTTTAAACTCCAGAGTGAGGAAACCCTTCGTCGAAATCAGGATTTGATATGGAAAGTAATGTAAGTGCTCAAATATGAAATCCAAGTTTTGAGCGCTTTCCAAAATAAAACTTTGTGAAACTGATGACTTAAAAAAGCCCAGGTAATTTGTTTAGCTTTTATTTATCGGTGCATCCACATTGCCCTTTACTAACATTAATCTATTAAATATTTATATTGGAGTAAATATTGCATGGAAGGGGCATTTCTCTGCTGTGTTTGAGTTCTCCAGAGATCCCAGACACCGGAGGGAAGTCATGAAGTGTCAAAACCTACAGAGAAAAGCCTTGAGGTATTATCATCTGGAAATTCAGATACCCTACTCACCCTACCTCCAAAAAAACCACTAAAAAACCCACCCAACCCCCCACAAAATCAAAGCATCCAGTCTGGTGTGGCTGTTGGAACAGAACTGAAATCACTCCTCTTAACATTACTTGTGTGTGGTGGTTCAGCTTCCAGGTTCTACAGATAGACAGTCTGGAAGACTGACCAGAGAAGTGTAGGAATTACGTGAAGATTGAAAACTCAGTAAGAGAAACGGTGCTTTAAAAAAAATTGTATAAGAAATTTCTGTTACCTAATGGTATGTAAACAGAATCAAATTATATTAAGCAAGCCATATATCAAGAGCTAAAAAGCATTGTATAAAAGCCACTATTAACATTAAGAAACTACAGGTTTTATGTAATTTTTTCAAGTAAGTTCAAGGTATACAGAAATACTGTAGCCTTTATTTCTGTAGTTGGCTTTCTTAAGCAGAAAAAAGCAAACATTGTCATGATATGATGTCTTAAAAAAAAATTATTATTTTTTTTTAAATATTGGCTCATGCACTCTGCCCAGAAGCATAGAATATCCCTAAGACTGAAAGAAGGTCTGTTTTTATGACAGAAATGTATGTTAGTGCCAGTAAAGTCTGTTAATCTGATTAAAATGTGGTTTAGTTAGGCCAAAAAAGGTTTGCTCTCAACTGTATTTGGCATAAAAGCTGACAAGAAATAACAAGCATGTTAATGAAGACATTTAAAAATACTCTTGCAATGTAAACAGTTTTAAAAAGGAAAAAATAATTTTAACATTGTTTAGCAAATACCCATTTCTTTAATTGCATAAAATTGATGTATCTATTAATGGGAATTATTTTTACAAGGTAGTATTTTCTATAATCAACCAATCATTCAATTTTATACCTCTAGTGTTTTCCTGTTGTTGTGTATGTGCCAAGAAATACTGGCTGTGTTTCTCAAATGTGTGGTGTTGTGATAGCTATATATAATTTTGGAGTTCTGTGTCATGCTGAGTTTAGAAAAGCCAGGGCTTTTTGCCACTCCTAAACTAGGAGTTTATGGAGGGTCTTTAAGGGATTGGTTCCTACGCCAGTCTTAAGGGGTATTGTCTGATGCCTTGTCTGATAATCTAGACAATGCTATGACCCTCTGGGTTTTAGTAGGCCTTTAAAGAAGTTGAGCACAAAACATTTCTGGAGAGAGGCCAAAATGCTTTAAAACACCTTCTGAAATTTAGAAAGTCAAGATTCTTACCATTCTACTAGTTGGTATATTAAACTTTTAATGACAGGTTGCATGATAATCGTAAAAATAACACTTTGACCAAGGTTTTTGCTGCCTTTTCTCTCCATCTTGGGACTAAATAACATTATCTGGTGTAACTATTATAATGCTTAATGACTTCTACCCTTCTCTCCAATCAAGTCTCCTCCTCCTGTTCCCCCCAAAAAAAGCCCTAAACCAGGAAGTTTTGGAAAACTAGTATTTTTTGTAGTGTCGGTAGCTTGGAATTTAAACAGCCTTATATCATTCATGTTGATGCTTTAATACACGTGCCGTGTTGGTGCTAGTTTCCAGGAAAAAGATGTTTTACTAAAATTTGCTATTCTTGTAATGTTTATTTTGAGTAACAGTTCCACTGGATGCTGGTGTGTAGATCCTGTGGTGGGTTTGCAGCCTGCACTTACTTCTAGAGGTGTAATTAATGGCAGCAGGACAACAGCCACTTAACCCAGAGTAGGAGCTGCAAATGCTCCGCATGGGTAGTTGCACCTTACATCTAAAATAATTGCATAATGCTTTAAAATTTCAGTTTGAGGGTTGAGAAGTACTTGACCTGACTGCAGGTAACTTGAATCAGGTACGGCAATTTGTCCTGTTTTCCATGTTGTTTCACTTGGATGCTGCTGTTGTTGGAGCTGCCGTATTAGAAATACGAAAAGTATTGTTGCTTATATTCTGTACCATTAACTAAATATGGAGATTCAATTTTTTGCTTGTTTTGCAGATGGTATCCTGTAGAATTTACTCACAATTGTTTAAACTTTCCATTTCTTGACTACTGAGCTTCTGCTCACTGATGCAGAAAAATGGAAATCATTCCTCACTGACTCATGAATTGACTGTGAAACATTCCCTATAGAGAAGGAAGAAAGCACTAAAGGGAGTTTTCTCCCGGTGTATTTATCAACAGTCAGGGCACTATGGAAAGACATTGCAGAGATTCCTCTCTTTGCCCGAAGAAGACGAGGATATTGATTACAGGATTCCTTACCATCTTCCATATGCTCACAAACAGAGCTGCTAGTGCTTTCCTGACTTGATCTATATCTGTAGATTACCAGCGTGTTTTTCTTGTGTCATCATGGCCATAATTTCTTTCTGCTTCAGCCCGAAGGATCCCATCAGAGCCTGCCCTTGAGGTAAATCAACAAACTACAGTACAGTGACTGAGAAGAGCTGTTGGATATTCAGCTGCTTAAGCTGGCTTAACATCCCATCTAGGTAGTACAAATCACTTCTGGTGATTGTTGTGAGGCAACAAAAGAACTTTTCCCAAAATTCCTGTAAGAAGGATTCAGGTACTTCGGATGGTCTTTTCTAGACCTCTTTTTCATTCTTTTGAATCTTTATAAGGGCAATGGAGTATTTATTAACATCTCTCGTCTCAAAATGCAGGAAGATTTAGTTGTTTCAGCCTGAAATACGTGTCTCTGTGTAGGAATCAATCAGGCTAGTGTTTCTGATAGCTGGAACACAAAAATTACCAACCTCATTTATTCTTTACAGTTCAAGACAAGTCTGCTCAAGGGAAGAATTATGTATGAAAGGATAAAAATTAGAGGGTTCTTCCTTGGTTGTAAAAGGAGAGATACCATGATCTTGATGTAAGAAAAAGAATTTAAAAACAAATCATTCCTAACAGCTTGTTTCAGATTGATCTTCCAGAAACTGGTCAGCTGTTTCCGTGAGGAGAACACCAATGGTCAAAATCCTCATAATGCCTTTTATTTTCCCCTTAAATTTCACTTTGGATCTTTGTGTCTTCTGCTGAAGAAGAGACCTGAATCAAATAAAACCAAGTACTCCTCTCTTCTATGCTCCTGAAGCTGTGATAGATGATCTCGTACTATTTAGTGTATTGAAGGTGATCTGGAGTTTTTTCCAGTGAATAGGGTCTTTCATGTGAAAGACGATTTCTTACAGAGGCCCTAGACAGATTCCTGTTTGAAAGGAACCTGCAATAAGCTGGGTTATGCTGCTTCATTTGGGCTGATCTGCTCTGATACCTGCTGTTGCTGGAAAAGAATATTGACTTTGGAAGTCAGTAGTGTTTGTAGATTTCAATGCATCACCTGAAATTAAGCCTGTAGTGCTGTGTATGGCATTGTAGTTATGAATGATAAGTAACTAGTGTTAGAGCAACTTGGAATGCCTTGTATCTCAGGAACTTTTCAGATTATCTGGTTAAAAAGAAACTTCTATTCACAAGGGAGTCTTTAAGAAGAAATAATGCTTTCACTGCTACTGTCCTTTTATAATACTTTTCTTAGCCAGCAAATACAGAGCAGTAGAAGCTTGCATTGAACACATTCTGTTTATTGTATTTTGTCTTCTTTCATTTTTCTTTTGTCTCCTTTACTGGAAGAGGAGAGTACAAACATCAACTTGGAGACATATCTTGGACACGTGCATTTATATGTGTGTTCATCGGTTATTCTTTCTGAACAGGAAGGCCTCCTTTCACAAGAACATGCATGTGGGATGAAAAGACCGAACCTCACTCTCTAATCCTTGAAAGCTGGTCTGAAATAATGAGAAAGACAATGCTTTGTCCATTTGAAAGGTATAGGAACACATCTTGGTCTCAAGTTGATGAAAAGTCATGAAATTACAACAAAACCCAATCCTATTTTTGTGAACCACTCTTTCTATTTAGACTACAGCCTCTTACCTTAGCTTGAGATACTGTAACCATATCCAGGAACCAAGAAGCAGAGTATCCTTCTGCATGCCCAAGCAGTTTGTCCGGAAGGAACTTGCTGATTTTTCTGTTTTAATTACTTTAGGGTATCAGGGTTTGTCCTTGATGGCTTTATCTGTGACTTGTTTAAAAAACAAAAACGTTTCCTGTATGCTACTCTAACTGCAAAATTGCTGTGGTTTTAATGACAAAACCTTCCCCCCCCCCCCC